>CAUYPK010041353.1:0-13582 GCA_963574355.1 Loris lydekkerianus
AGGGGTACAATGTGCTGGTTTCATATACAATCTGAAATATTCTCATCAAACTGTTCAATGTAGCCTTCATGGCATTTTCTTAGTTATTGTATGTAGATATTTGTATTCTGCCTTTAGTAAGTTTTGCCTGTACCCATTCTAATATGCACTGTAGGTGTGGCCCAACCCATTCCTCTCCCTCCACCCTAACCTCCCCCCTCCCTTCCCCTTACTTGGCCCTTTCCTCATAGTCTTTCCTCATAGTTAGGTTATAGCATTCATGTGAAAGCTATAATTTAGCTTCATAGTAGGGATGAGTACATTGGATACTTTTTCTTCCATTTCTGAGATACTTTGCTAAGAAGACTATGTTCCAGCTCCATCCATGTAGACATGAAAGAGGTAAAGTCTCCATCTTTCTTTAAGGCTGCATAGTATTCCATGGTATATGTGTACCACAATTTGCCAGTCCATTCCTAGGTCGATGGACACTTGGGCTTCTTCCATGACTTAGCAATTATGAATTGGGCTGCAATAAACATTCTGGTACAGATGTCTTTGTTATATTATGACTTTTGGTCTTCTGGGTATAAACTTAGTAAAGGAATTATAGGATCGAATGGCAGGTCTACTTTTAGGTGTCTAAGTATTCTCCAAACATCCTTCCAGAAGGAACAGATTAGTGGGCATTCCCACCAGCAGTGTAGAAGTGTGTCCTTTCCTCCACATCCATGCCAACATTTCTGGTTTAGGGATTTTGTTATGTGGGATACTCTTACGGGGGTTAGGTGATATCTCAAAGTAGTTTTGATTTGCATTTCTCTGATGATTAAGGATGATGAGCTTTTCTTCATGTGTTTGTAGATTGTGTGTCTGTCTTCTTTAGAGGAGTTTCTCTTCAAGTCCCTTGCCCCCCCTGAGATGGGATCACATGTTCTTTTCTTGCTAATATGTTTGAGTTCTCTGTGGATTCTGGTTATTAGACCTTATCAGAGGTATAACATGCAGATATTTTTGCCTATTCTGAGGTCTGTCTGCTTGCCTTACTTACTATGTTCTTGGCTGTACAGAAGCTTTTTAGTTTGATTAGGTCCCAGTAGTGTATTTTTGATACTGCTTCAACTGCCTGGAGAGTGCTTCTCATAAAATATTCACCCAGGCCGATTCCTTCAAGAGTTTTCCCTGAACTTTCTTCAAGTATTTTTATAGTTTCCTGTCTTAAGTTTAAATCTTTTATTCAGTGAGAGTCTATCTTAGTTGATGGTGAAATGTGTGGGTCCAGTTTCAATCTTCTACAGGTTGCCAGCCAGTTTACCCAGCACCATTTGTTAAATAGGGAATCTTTTCCCCACTGAATGTTTTTAATTGGCTTGTCAAAGATCAAATACGGGTAAGTAGCTGGATCCATTTCTTGGTTCTCTACTCTGTTCCAGACATCTACTTTTTTAAAATCTCCATAATACGTTGGCAAGTTCTATCAATTTTCTTTTTTTGTAACTAATCCACAACTACATTTTTATCAAATTAATTGATGTTGTATATAGACAACAAACCATGAAAGTTTTCATTCATACTCTCACTTTGCCCATTATGAAAGTTTGCTCCGTTACTTCCCATTTTGTTCAATGCCTTTATACACACTTATATATATGATTTATTTTGATAGCTCATACTTATGTTTCGTTCTATATTTTCCTCTGTTTTCTTAGTAATCTCTTAGAGATCTTTCCAGTCTAAATTGTGTTTTCTGTTTTAAACATCTGCCTGTATCTCATAATGTCTTGTTGACTGTTTGTGTGCACATACCTTTACACACACTGGACTATTTCTATAGATTAAGTTTCTAGAGGGAGAATTCCTAAGTCCAACAACTTTCTTAAACTGTCTAACTGATTTTATTTTCTAAGATCCTTTGGGTTCAATTATTATTTTTCTTCAGAATGTGTTATTCTGCTCTAGAAATTTGGGAAACTCTTAGAGTTCTGAAAAAAAAAAAAAAAAAAGGTTCATGATACATTTGTTCTCATTGGCAAGAGAGTTATTAACCCTGAGTTCTATACCAGTAATGGATCTATGGAAAACAAACAAACAAACACAGTTGATCTCTTAATCATGGCATTTTAGCTAGCACATGGGAGATATGACCTTTATCTATGGGACAAATGGGGGAGTTTTTGAAGAGATGAAAATAAATAATTATTGAAAAATATGTTATAATGAAAAGAATATTTCATAGTTGATATAATGCCCAACCAAGTGAAGAGGTAAGCATTGAATATAATAATCATGATCTCCTGCAGTGGGGTGGGTCCTTCACTTCTGGGATACTATTCTGCCAAACTTCTGACCCCAGTTCAATCATGAGAAAATATGAAAGAAATTTAATTTGATGATCATTCCACAAAACCTCTGACCAATTATCTTCAAAAGTGCCAAGATCGTGCAAGGCAAGATGACAAAGTAACTCTCAATTGGAATACCCTAGGCGATCAATCGAAATGAAAGGCGCTATAATATCCCAGGCTGGATCCAGGAAAAGAAAAATAAGTTAGTAGAAAAAGTGATGAAATATAAATAAAATCTGCAGTTTAATATAGTCCCAACATTAAATTCTTAGTTTTCAAGACTATAACTTGGTTACATAAGATGCTAATTTTCCTTTGCTTTTATTTTTAGAAAGAACTTTCACCAGAATGAAATTAGACAGACATCTGTCTTTTCATCATATTATTTTTACTAGTTTCTTTCTTATTCATTTTTACAATCATCTCCTCCAAAAACTAAGTAAACAATGGTGGTTCATTGTAAATATTCAAAACTCTTCATTTTGCAGCCCTAATTTAGTGTGTTTTCAAACATATCTTTATTTTCCTGGAGTAGAAAGGGCAATATAGAAAAGAGAATTTACTGCTAACAAATATAAACAGGTAAATAACTATTAAATATTAAATGAATTGATAAATGTAAAATTCTACATTCAATAACAATATACATTTATTTAAGGCTAATGACATGTTACTATTTTTCTTTATGCTTTTAATGCACCAAGATTTTCTTGAAAATCTCTAGAAAAGACTCGGTGTGATATGGTAGATATAGAAAAATAGAAGGCTTACTTTTGCCTTGAAAATTTCATACTACACAAATATAATTCATATTTGAAGGGTGTGTTGTATTACATTTAAACCATTCACTATTTGAATAGTCAATATTTGAATTGTATGCTGTATTACATAAATGTGATTCAGCACATATTATCTCTCTCTCTCTTTTTTTTTTTTATATTTTAAGTCTTATTCTGCCATACAAGGTGGGGTGCAGCAGCATCATCATACCTCAAGTTCCTAGGCTTACGCTGTTCTCCTGCCTTACCTCCTGAAGAGTTGGGACTATAGGTGTGACTACCACACCTGACAAATTTTTAAAATGTGTTTGTAGGGTCAGCATCTCTCCTGTTGTGTATGATGGTCTTGGATATCTAGTCTTAAGTAATCCTCCCTCCTCAGCTTCCCAAAGTTACAGACAGGCATGAGCCAGTATGCCAAGTCTCTCTTAATTTTTATCAACGAATGCTTAATGTATTATTATTTTCATTATTATTTGTGCAGACGAAGAAGCTGAGGCTCAGAGAAATTCTAAATGGTTCTCTTATAGTAGATGTTAGTATAAACATTGAGGTACATACCATATTTTTAAATTATTAACATAATTCTGCTTTTTTAAGCATAATGGTTTCTCCCGTGTTAAATTTATTCATAATATTTTTTTAATTAATTAGGTATTTCTAAATAACTGAAAAAAATCAAACAGGCAAGCACTGATAGAGCATATTCCAATAAGGAAATGAGTGATCAGTTGGAGGCTCTCACAGAACCTCCCGCAGCAGGGACTGTGGCGGGCACTTTGCTTCTGCACACTGTGACAGCAACATTTATGAAACACATAATTTTTAAAATGAAATAATTCCCATTTTGCTTATATTGGAAATACTTCTCTGCTTCATTATCAGTTCAATCAAATGCTTGTTAGTGGTTCTAGGTTAAATAAAGTAAAACCAGCATGTGCACGGGACAGCCAATTTTGAGAATAAGTCGCAAGAAAACAAATGTGTTATTTTGACTTTTAAAAAAAACTCCCCACCTGTATCTTTCTGATGGAAAAATGTGAGACTATACAATAGCCGAGCTGGGTCTTTGTGGATCTTAGAGCCAGACTGGATTAACGGCACATGCTCTCTGATTGATTAGGCAGGGATTATTTAAGACAGCCAAACAAATAATTTGCCATAAAATATCAACTTAACATTCAGCCATCAAAACCATGGAGAAGGAGGGAATCACACAAGAATGTGAGAACCAGGGGAAGCAGGGGACTCCAAGGTGACCTTTACGCCTTCTGTGGCCACCTCCACGCTGGCTTCTCCAGAGAGATGAAGAAGGGAGATTGATCTGCTACCAGAAAATGGCTAGAAGTAAAAATTATTTTAGTTACTTGAGGCCAAATAGCTCTTTATACTTGTTTTTATTAAACTGAATTCTTTGACTTTAGGGGGACATGGGGTGTAGAGTTGTTGGGTGTTTCTGAATGACGGTGAGGGTAGCATGGCCTGAGCGTTAGGCTGGCCAGTCGCTCCGTCTATGCAGGTTGCAGGAGGGGTGATACCCCAGCCCGTGGCTCTTCCCACAGGCAACAGTGACTGATGTGAAAGGGCGATCTGTCTGCTCCCCCTGCACTAGCCTAGTCTTTTTCACAGTGATATCCCTTTGCTAATATCATAGTGCATTTTATTATTGGGACTTTTGTAGATCTGTCACTTTTCTTCAATTACTGTACTATTATCACTTGGGAATCAGCCTGCTTTCGTAGGAATACTTCCTAACAAACCCCAATGGTAGTAGTTTGTCATACATATTAAGCCATTTACAAAGCACATTATAGTATGCCCCATATTGCATGTGCTAAAATGTAGTTTTTCTCCTTTAAACTTGTAAAAGTTACACTTCCTCAGGCCCACACCATGTAAAGGGGCCTTCTGCATTTTTTTAAGACCAGGGAATCTCCAAATTAGTGACTATTGGCAGAAAAAATCTCTAAATAGAGAGAAGAGAGGAAAGAAATGTTAAAGTAGATGAATAGGAAATATTCTTAACAATACATACATTTAAAAGAATTGTTGTTTCTTAAAAATATTAGACTGTGGGAAGGCGCCTGTGGCTTAAGGGGTAGGGTGTCAGCCCCATAGGCTGGAGGTGGTGGGTTTGAACTTGGCCCTAGCACCCTCCACACACACACACAAAAAAAAAAACTGCAAAAAATATATATATATATTTTTTTTTATGTAAAACTCTTTCTAAGAATAAAAGTATGATAAAAATACAGTAACCAATAAATACTGAGTAGAAAAATAAAATGACAATCTAAGCTTCAAAAGTAATGTATTTCCTATCAGTATAGCCTTTCATTCCTAAACTTCTTTTCTATTATTAGTTGTTATAAATATCAAGTTTACATTTATCATTTTAGATGTGCGTTTGCTCATTTTTCTTTGTTAACCAGAAATATCATGGGATTATTTTTAATCTCACTCCTTTATCATTACATCAATTAATGAATCTGGTTGAATTATCTTACACCAATTTGTGAGCTATTGTTTTCTTATCAGCTTTTCATGATTCTGGGAATAAAGTTCTGCAAACTATGAAAACAAGGCATCTCCTCCTCAGATTCGTTAGTATGAAGTGCACCTTTGTAAGACCTTTATATCAGCAATTTTCTTTTCAGTTCTATTCTCTTTTTAAAAAATTGTGATGTACTATGTCGTTTAAATAGATTTTGCATTTTTATAGGTAAACACATCTAATTTTTATAGTAGAATGAGAGAGGTTATTCAAAAAAGTTGTATTTTAGTGGAGATATAGGAGGGGTGATGAATTATTAGAAGGAAAACATACCAGAGAGACTCTCCACCAGCTCAATCCACTCTAATTCCTCATAGGGACAAATATTTTAATTGAATGTATTTTATGTTTCTTTTTTTTTTTATAACTGACAGATCTCTATTAATAATTTTTCATTGGTACAATTTAAAACAGGATTAATTATTTAACTTTTATATATCATAGCATCAATCCAGAGTTTAGTGGAAGCTTAAAATTAGCTACTAACTTAAAATTTCTCTTGATTTTCTACCTTTCTCATGGAAATTAGGTACACTTATTTCTGAGGTTTTGAAATAGAATATTTACTGGCTCATATTAGTATTGAGTACATTGGATTTTTACTTTTCCATTCTTGTAATACTTTACTGAGAAGAATGTGTTTCAACTCCATCGAGATTAATACAAAAGATGTAAAGTCTCCATCTTTTTATGGCTGAACAGTTTTCCATGGGATGCTTATGCCATAGTTCATTAATCCATTCCTGAGTTGATGGATTTTTAGGTTGTTTCCTTGTTTTGGAGATTGTAAATTGAGCTGCAATTGTAAATTGAGATGCAATAATCTAGTGCATATATCCTTATGATAAAATGATTTTCTTTTTCTTCTGAGTAGATGCCTGGTAGTGGGGTTGCAGGGTCAAATGGGAGGTCTAATTTGAGTTCTTTGAGGATTATCCATACTTCTGTCCAAAGAGGTTGTATTAGTTTGCAGGGTACACCAGCAGGGTACAAGTGTTCTTTCTGCATCTGCGCCAGCATCTGAAGTTTGGGGACTCTGTGATGTGGGCTTTGATTAAGGCCAGAGGCCAAGTAATATCAATCAGTTGACTGTAAGGCCAGACATACGTCCCTGTAGTTTATAGACGTTTCAGGGAGAGGCAGATGGTCACAGTGCTGTGATATGTGTTGTGAAGTATCTAGGAAAAAAGTCCATCACTTGCCCTTATTCACACTGTGTAGGGAATTACCGACAAACCAATCTAACAAAGGAGAATAAACTAAATTATGCACAAGGCATTTTTTTTACTGATGCTGCCAACTTCTGTTCACTTGGTGAACAATTTACTCACACATCTCTGTTGTTTAAGATGTTTAAAACACAGCAAAGGCTACACAAAATGTGTTGAATGAAAGAATGATAAATTTTGACATCAAAATAATTTTTCTTCAATGGTTACATAGTAAAAATAATCAGTAATTTATCTTTGGATGATCAGACTCTGGGGATGTATCTGTGTGAGTGTGTGGCACATGTCTGTGCATTATTTTTCTATAGCCACCATACGTGCTCCAGGTGATCTTAAGTCAGACATTATTTTGGGACTTTTTAGATCTACTTTTCTGGTGAATTTTGCCCCTTTAGCACACTTATTTTACAAGTTCTTGAAAATTAGGAAAAGTGAAAGATGAGAGTGAGAATTTTAGAACATAGAAATGAAGAACTTGATGGTGTGGGTTTGCTATTCTGATCCTACACACTATTTTTTACCCTCAAAGAGAAAGAACTCAAGGCCCAGCCTCCAAGGGGTGTGGCTTCAGGTGGCAAAAGGGAATCCTGGGCACAGAGGGGTCTCCCCATGAGGAGTGCTGAGCAGCAGGCCCTGACACACCACCTCACATCGTGGAGTCTTCAGCATTGAAACATTTTTGTTAAGAAATAAGGTTTTCTCTGCCATTGTACAATGCCTGTGCCAAATGGATTGTGATGATGTAGACACTGGAAAAGATGCCACAAAAGAAGTGAAAGGAATGGACAGGAATGGCTATCAAGACAGAAAACAATCTGGTCTTCCAGAAATGAATGTGGACCCTTTGATATGCTGCGGACGACTCACACAGGGGCACCTGATGTGGTCTATTTTGGATTGTGTGCATGCTGCATTTGTCAGATACTTTGAGCAATGTGGTAACATCTCAACGTATTTTCCCTATAATTCTTTGCATTTTTCTGACATATGCTGATTCATGGGTTTAGTGCTGTGTTGTCTAACCTGCAAAGAGTTGTAGGTATTTAACTTCTTGCATACTCATTACAAAATGTAACAACTATTAAAGGTGCTGGAGTCTCAATGTTCTGCCCCTGAAACACTCTGGGTAAATTTCCTCCTCTCTCTTCCTCTCAAGTTTTATATGTGTAGAATGGAGGTAATAATATTATAGAAACTTCTTCAGAGATGAAGAAATAAGGATATCCTTAGCATAATTCTTTTAATGTTTAAACATAAAAATAAAACTAAGCAATTATTAGTATCACTGTTATTATTGTTAATATTATTATTAATATTTTTAACAATGTAATATTATTATATCATCATAAATGCCAACATCATCTGATTGAGATGGCTCAAGATAAGCCATGTTATTCTTGTTTCAAAGAAAATGTTCTCATGAGATAGGTTATAAAAGCATGTTGACACGTATGAATAAAGTTAAAGTATTGGTATGGCACTTACCTTGCCTCTTCTTGATGCCCTTCATTGGTGAAGCTAGTCAACTGTGGTGTGTGCAGACAATGTTCAAGATGAGTATCGCAAGGCAGGTTGTCACACAGCATTTTGCTCACAGGACTGTCAAGTCCTAATTTTGCGATCATGAGCTGTGGTTGGCAAGACTATTCATTTAAGCAGACAGACATTCTTATTACCGAGAAGAACAACCTCCATCGACGTACTCTGCCATCTTCGTATCTTCTGGAATGGAATCAACTATTGATAAGGAGCCATCAAATGAGAATTTTCAAATTTAAACCTTTATGGAAGGTGTGTTGAAGTGGCTGGACAATTTTAATATTCAGAGCTTTGAAAAAGTAGATGTGAAAGTTACTCTGATGAGCATAAACAATTCACACTACATGTCTCATATAAATAAAACATTAGTAAGTTGCAGATCTCATCAGTAATGGTCTAACACTTTACAAATGGCTGTCTAGGGAGGGAAAAGAGCCCATAACAGCATACAACAGACAAAAAGAGGAAAACAAAAAGAAAGAGAAGCCTTTTGGTGGATAGGAGGAAACATACTTCCTGAGAAAGCAGCCAACATGATTTACCCTTCCATACTTCACGCTGAAATCAGACAGCGCAGATGCAACCCTCATGAAAGATCTGTGAGATAGGGCAATGTGTAGAATATTTTTATTGAGACACTTAATGGCAATTCAGACAGACTAATTATGAATTAAGGCACTAAAAATGCACGTGATTTCACTTCTGAGGCAACAGCTGAATTTTTATTTCTAGATGCAATTTTTGGCTACTCATCATAGTATGATTGGGACAATATAACTTTATTGCGTAAGTGATTTTTGCCAACAATGTGAAAACTGATATTTGCAGCCTGCTTATATGCAAAATGGAATGCATTTGAGATATTGGCTTTACTCCTCTTGGCTCTTTAGCATTTAGAGACAAATAACACGAAAACTAATGTTTCTACAAAAATACTGTTATGAAGAACATCATTTTCCCAAAGGTAAACATTTTAATCTTGATTATAGGTACACAATGTATTATACTCAAGTTCAGTTCCCTTAGTTGAAAAGGTCTAAGGGGCAACTGGGATTGTGTTTCAAGTGCAGTACAGCAATAAAAACTGAAGTGAAAATCTCGATATCGCTTATTTACATATAATTTATCTTTAATGTCAGAATATGTACATTTATTCAATGTAAATACAGGTTTATACTATAGCATGCTCATGTCCATGAGATAGAGAGTGCATGTGTGTGCTGGAGATGTGATGACTGGCTGTGACAAGCTGTTTGTTACAACAGTAAGATGGACTCTTGACCACTCATTTATTTTATTTTTTTATTAAATCATAACTATGTACATTAACGCATTTATAGGATACAGTGCACTGATTTTATATACAGTGTGGAGTGCTTACATCAAACTGGTTAACATAACCTTCACCTCACTTACTTATTTGTTGTGGTCAGACATTTATACTCTGTCCTTAATAGTTTTGACACGTACCCTTGCATTGTGCAAATTAGGTGAGGTCCCATCAAATACCCTCTCTTCTCCCTGCCACCCTCTCCCCTCATCTCACTATCCTCTTCTCTCCTTTTTCTAGACTATAATTGTGTTTTGTCATTCATATGAAAGTGTAGGTGATTATATATTGGTTTCATAATAGTATTGAGTACATTGGATACTTTTTCTTTCATTCTTGAGATACTTTACTAAGAAGAATGAGTTCCGGCTCCACTCAGGTAAACATAAAATATGTTTTATGTTTTTTATAGGTGCACAATATTCCATGGTATACATGTATCACAATGTGTTAATCCATTCATGGTTTGATGGGCACTTGGGCTGCTTCCATGACTTGGTAATTATGAATTGGGCTTGCATTTCTGGTGCAAATATCTTTGTTGTAAAATGATTTTTGGTCATCTGGGTATATACCTAGTAGAGGAATTGCAGGATTGAATGGCAGGTCTACTTATAGTTCTCTGAGTGTTCTCCAAACTTCCTTCCAAAAAGGCCCTGTTAGTTTGTATTCCCACCAGCAGTGCAGAAGTGTTCCCTTGTCTCCACATTCATGCTAACATCTATGGTTTTGGGATTTTGTGATGTGGCCTAATCTTACTGGAGTTAGATGGTATCTCAAAGTGGGTTTGATTTGCATTTCTCTGATGATTAAAGATGATGAGCATTTTTTTTATTTGTTTGCAGGCCATGCAGCTATCTTCTTCAGAGAAGTTTCTGTTCAAGCCTCTTGCCCACAATGAAATGGGCAACAGATTTGTTCTTTTCCTATTAATTAGTTTGGGTTCCCTATGGATTGTAGTTTTCAGACTTTTGCCAGAAGCGTAACTTGCAAATATATTCTCCCTTTCTGAGGGCTGTCTGTTTGCTTAACTTACTATGTTCTTGTCTGCACAGAAACTTTTTAGTTTGATCAGATCCCAGTAATATATTTTTGGTATTGCTTCAATTGACAGGGGAGTCCTCCTCATAAAATATTCTCCCAGGCCAATTTTTTCAAGCATTTTCCCTGCACTCTCTCCTAGTATTTTATACTTTCATGTCTTAAGTTTAAATCTTTTATCCAGTGAGAACCAATCTCTGTTAATGGTGAGAGATAAGGATCCAATTTCAGTCTTCTACAGGTTGCCAGCCAGTTCACTGAGCACCATTTGTTAAATAGAAAATCTTTCCCCAATGAATGTTTTTGATAGGCTTGTCAAAAATTGAATGACTATAAGTGTCTGGGTTTATCTCTTGGTTCTCTGTTCTGTTTCATAAATTTACCTCTCTGTTTTTGTGCCAGAACCGTGCTATTTTGATCACCATAGATTTCTAGTATAGCCTGAAGTCTGCTAATGTGATACTCCCTAATCTGCTTTTATTTCTGAGTAATGCCTTGGCTATTTGAGGCTTTTTATAATTCCAGGTAAAATGAAGTTCTATTTTTTCAAGCTTGTTAAAGTATGACAATATGCTTTAATAAGGATTGCATTAAATCTGTAGATTGCTTTGGGTAGTATGGACATTTTAATAATGTTGATTCTTCCCAGCCATGAGCATGGTATGTTTTTCCATTTGTTAATATCTTCAGCTATTTCTTTTCTCAGAGTTTCATAGTTCTCCTTATAGAGATCTTTCATGTCCTTTGTTAGATAAATTCCCAAATATTTCATCTTCTTTGGCACTACTGTAAAAGAAATAGAGTCCTTGACTATATTTTCAGCTTGACTATTGTTGGTATATATAAAAACTACGTATTTGTAAGTATTGCTTTTGTATCCTGAAATGCTGCTGTATTCCTTAAGCACTTCTCAGATTTTTGAAGTTGACTCCCTAGGATTTTCCAGTTATAAAATCATATCTGTGAAGAGTGACAGTTTACTCTCCTCTGACCCCATTTGGATACCCTTGATCACCTTCTCTTGCCTGATTGCAAAGGCTAAGATTTCCATTACTATGTTGAAAAGCAGTGGGGACAATGGGCATCCTTGTCTAGTTCCAGATCTGAGTGGAAATGTTTCATTTTATTACTATTATTATCATTAAATCATAGTGTGTACATTAATACAAGCATGGGGTACAATGTGCTGGTTTTATATACCATTTGAAATATTTTCATCAAACTGGTTAACATAGCCTTCACCGCATTTTCTTAGTTATTGTGTTCAGACATTTATACTCTACACTTAGGAGTGGAAATGTTTTCAACTATACTCATTTCAATATGATATTGGCTGTGGGTTTACTGTAGATGGCCTCTATCACTTTAAGAAATGTCCTGTCTAAGCCTATTTTCTTAAGTGTTCAGCTCATGAAAGGATGCTGGATATTATCACAAGCTTTTTCTGTATCAATTGAGAAAATCATATGGCCTTTGTTTTTTATTTTATTTATGTGATGTATTAAATTTATACATTTGTGTATGTTGAACCATCCTTAAACCTTGAGATAAAACCAACTTGATCATGGTGCATAATTTTTTTGATGTGTTGTTGAATTCTGTTTGCTAGGAAAACCCAGCAGAAGGAAAGAAATAACCAAAATTAGAGCAGAATTAAATGAAATTTAAAACAAAAGAATCATTCAGAAGATCAACAAAACAAAAAGGTGGCTTTTTGAAAAGGTTAACAATATTTATCAACTTTTGCCTAGCCTAACCAGAAACACAAAAGTAAAATCTCTAACATCGTCAATCTGAAATGATAAAGGAGAAATAACAACAGACAACTCAGAAATTTAAAAATCCTCAGTGATTCCTATTAAAAACTATTGTGAGAAATATAAAAATCTGGAGGAAAGAGACCAATATGTGGAAGCATACCACTTTCTTAGACTCAGCCAGAAAGAATTAGATTTTTTCCATAGACCTATACCAAGCACTGAAATAGCATCAGCTATACAAAAATCTCCCCCCTAAAACATCCAGAACCAAATGGTTTCACATCAGAATTCTTTTATTTATTTATTTTTTCTTATTAAATCACAGCTGTGCACATTAATGCAATCATGGGGCACCATGAACTGGTTTTATATACAATTTTAACTATTGTTGTCACACTGGTTAACATTGCCTTCATGGCCTTTTCTTCTTGTGTTATTGTGTTAAGACATTTATATTCTGCATTTAGTAAGTTTCACAAGTACCCTTGTAAGATGCACCGTAGGTGGGGTCCCACTAATTCCCCTCCCTCTGCCCATCCCCCCTCCCCTCCCCTCCCTTTCCATTTTCCCCATATTCTTGGGTTATGATTGGGTTATAGCTTTCATATGAAAGCCATAAATTCGTTTCATAGTAGGGATGAGTATATTGGATACTTTTTCTTCCATTCTTGAGATACTTTGCTAAGAAGAATACGTTCCAGCTCCATCCATGTAAGCATAAAAGAGGTAAAGTCTCCATCTTTCTTTAAGGCCGCATAATATTCCATGATGCACATATACCACAATTTATTCACATCAGAATTCTACCAAACCTTTAAAGAGGAACTAGTACCTATATTACACAACCTTTTCCAAAACATAGAAAAAGAAGGAATACTTCCCAACACATTCTATGAAGCAAATATCACCTTGATCCCTAAACCAGGAAAGGACCCAACAAAGACAGAAAATTACAGACCAATATCATTAATGAATATCCAGGCAAAACTATTCACTCATTTATCTTAAAAGGTCTTTATGGTCTTT
>CAUYPK010041355.1:0-22263 GCA_963574355.1 Loris lydekkerianus
CAACCTAAGACAGGGGCTATGTTTATCCGCCATACAAAAAACAAAAGATGGAATTGTTGGGCCCTGCCATGTGCCTGAAGTCTAGTGCAACTTCCCGGGCCTGACTAGAAGTAGATCCATCGAGCTACTTCCGCGTAGCAACGACTCAGCAAGGCCCGGCCTGAAACTGCCTCTACCTAGATACAGCCAATGTGGTACCATGCCACTGGCCCGACCCTGTCACTCACCTCTTCCCCCGCTTTCTTTCCCTGCCCCTTCTCCACAATAAAAAAAAAAAAATAAAAATAAAAATAAATAAATAAATAAATAAATTACCAAGTCAAAAAAAAAAAATAAATAAATAAATAAAATAAAACAAGTAAATTTCTTATTGGTGGCAAAAAAAAAAAAAAATATTAACTTTGGAGTATTTGACACAACAGAAATTATCATTCAGTCCCTCACAAAAGAAATATGAGTTTAGACTTTTGCTCAAAATTGTACTCATTAAAAATGTGGCTAACAAACATACCAAAAAAATGCTAATCATCCCTAATTATTAGAGAAATGCAAATCAAAATGACCCCAAGATATCACCTAACCCCAGTGACAATCACCCACATCACAAAATCTCAAAACTGCAGATGCTGGCGTGGATGTGGAGAGAAGGGAACACTTTTACACTGCTGGTGGGACTAGTACAACCTTTTTGGAAGGAAGTATGGAGAACCCTCAAAGAACTCAAGCTAGACTTCCCATTTGATCCTGCAATCCCATTACTGGGCATCCACCCAGAAGGAAAAAAAAATCTTTTTACCATAAGGACACTTACACTAGACTGTTTATGGCAGCTCAATTTACAATCTCCAAAATGTGGAAACAACCTAAATGCCCACCAACCCAGGAATGGATTGACAAGCTGTGGTATATGTACACCATGGAATACTATTCAGCCATTAAAAGAGATGGAGACTTTACATCTTTTGTATTAACATGGATGGTAGTGGAACATATTATTCTTGGTAAAGCATCACAAGAATGGAGAAGCAAAAATCCTACGTACTCAATTCTGATATGAGGACCATTAATGACCTAGCACATGGTGGGGGCTGGGGGAAGGGGAGAGGAGAGAGAGAGTAGGAGGGAGGGAGGTGGGGGGTTCACAGTGTATGACACAGCTTTTGGGGGCAGGACACAGTTATAAGAGGAACTCTACCTAACAAATGCAATCAATGTAACCTGGTTCTTTGTACCCTCCCCTCAGTGAATCCCCAACAATTAAAAAAAAAAAAATGGATGAAGAGTATCAATCACATAGGACTATTGTGAGCATTATATGCTCTTGGCCACATTGGGTGCTTAATATTGGTTGATATATCTGTTTTTGCTTAGCCTTAATTGGATAAACTTCTATTTATCTGTCACTCCATCATCATTCTATTATGTACCATACATATTTGTCTTTCACAATTCTATAATTATCTAATTGTTTTTTGTTTTTTTTTTGTTTTTTTTTTTTTTTGAGACAGAGTTTCACTCTGTTACCCTTGGTAGAGTGCTGTGGCATCATAGCTCATAGCAACTTCAAACTCCTGGGCCCAAGTGATTCTCTACCCTCACCTTTCTGAGTAGCTAGGACTATAGGCACCTGCCATAGTGTCTGGCTACTTTTAGAAATGGGGTCATGCTCTTGCTGAGGCTTGTCTCAAACTGCTGAGCCTTAGTGATCCACCCACACGGGTCCTCCAGAGTGCTAAGATTACAGGAGTGAGCCACTGCCCCAGCCTTATCCAATTGTCTTGAATGCTCTTGTTTTTTGTTTCAACTTTTGTAGTAAATTATATTTTGTCATTTAATAACATCTCTTACAGAAACTCTCATTCTCATAAATTATTTTTACTGAGTGAGATTTAACCTTAAAAACATGCTTGAAATATAAGTTGAACTGACAAAAAAGGTTACAATAATTCTCTCTACTTACTTATTATAACTATATGAATAAAAACAATTCATCAGAAAGCTGTAGAAGAGCCTAGATTAGCAGAGAGAGGAACAGAGAAGAGGAATGGAGAGGAGAGGAGAGGAGAGGAGAGGAGAGGAGAGGAGAGGAGAGGAGAGGAGAGAAGAGAGAAGTTCCTCAAAGAATTAATTTTCTTTCCTGGACACTGTGTGGACTTTGTATGTCTTCTCTAAGTATGCATAGGTTTTCTCTGGGTACTTTTTTTTCCTCCCACATCCAAAAAATGTGCCAACTAGTTTTGAATTCATGTGCTCACATTGTCTCTGTCTGAGCGTGGGTGTGTGAGTGCATCCTGTGATGGGATGGTGTCCCGGCCAGGGCTGGTTACCTTAAACTGTTCACCCACAACCCTAAACTGGATTAATTGGGTGCATAAGTATCTTATGTAGAAATTTGAGGCTTTTTTTGTGACTAGAAGTGACTAGAAGTAAAGTAGGAACTTTACTTGTGTTTATATCAATTAGCCTAGTGTAAAATTGGTTTCATCATATGTTATTTTGCTTAAGTCACGGTATCAATGGCACAACACTAAGTAAGGACTTATTCTGTGTGTGTGTTTGTGTATAGCAAGCTTGTTAATAAATACTTTGACTATAATCACTAGGCAAGTGGAATGGGGCATTAGTTTCCTATTGCTGTCATAACAAATTACCATGATTTAGCAGCTTGAAACACCCAATGTATTACAACATATCCCTGTAAGTAGGAAGTACAGGCAAATCATCACTTGGTTGGGACTTTGCTTGGCTTGTCACAATGCCAGAATCAAGGTGCAGCGGACTGTGCTTCTTTCTGAAGGTTCTGTGCATGAATCCACTTCCAGGTTCAGTCAAGGTGTTGACAAGATTCAGTCCCATTGTGACTGCAGAACTGGAGTTCCTTTGCTTAGTGACTGTTGGCTGCATTAATTCCCAGCTTCAAGAAGCTCCATGAATTTCATGGTTCATGATCCATTTCAGCTTCAATAATTGCAATCATTAGTCATCTCCTCATCACGCTTTGAATATCTGTGATCTCCTCACCTACCTCATGTCTCTTCTGCCTTCCTTTTCTATTGCATTTCTGTTTGTTCTTTTGCATCTGTGATTACATTGCACATACATGAATAATCCAGAGAAATCTCTCTAAATAGAAAGTCAGTGGATGAGTAAATATAGCTTCAAAGACCCTTCATAGGAGAGCTTACATTACTATTGGATCTAATAACCATGGGATAAGAATCTTAGAAGTAACAAATGCATCTTAGGAATTCTGCCTACTACAAAAGGAAAATATTTTAATTTTGTTCTCTACATTAATTATTAATTAGCAATGCATTAAGTCATTCTGACTGTGAATACAAAGGAAATTTATAGGTTGATTGTCTAATAATCATAAGATTTATGCAACTGAATTCAGTAAATAGTGGTGTCTACAAACAGATGTATTTTGAATTTGTAATTACAGCACGTGGCCTTCCTTAACTACTTAAATTCTTTTTATTTTATTTTTAAATTTTATTTATTTTTTTTTTGTTAAGAGACAAAGTCTTACTTTGTCACCCTCGGTAGAGTGCTGTGGCGTCACAGCTCACAGCAACCTCCAGCTCTTGAGCTTAGGTGACTCTTTTGCTTCAGCCTCCCAAGTAGCTGGGACTACAGGCATCTGCCACAAAGCCTGGATATTTACTTAAATTCCTTTTTTTTGTTGTTGTTAGTTATTGTGTTAAGATATTTATATTCTACCCTTAGTAAATTTAACATGTACCCTTGTAAAATGCACTGTACCCTCCCTCCACCCATCCTTTCCCCTCCTCTTCCCCTCCCCCTCCTCTTTCCCCTTCATCTTGGGCTATAGTTGGGTGATAGCTTTCATATGGAAGTGTGGGTGCTTATAAATTTGTTTCATAGTAGGGCTGAGTACATTGGATACTTTTTCTTCCATTCTTGAGATACTTTGCTAAGAACATGTTCCAGCTCCATCCGTGTAAACATGAAAGAGGTAAAGTTTCCATCTTTTTTTAAGGCTGCATAATATTCAATAGTGTACATATGCCACAATTTATTTATCCATTCATGGGTTGATGGGCACTTGGGTTTCTTCTATGACTTAGCAATCATGAATCAGGCTGCAATAAACATTCTGGTGCAAATCTCTTTGTTATAAAGTGATTTTTGGTCCTCTGGATATATACCTAATAGAGCAATTGGATCGAATGGCAGCTCTATTTTTAGATCCCTAAGTGATCTCCATACACCTTTCCAAAGGGAACATATTAGTTTGCATTCCCACCAGCAGTGCAGAAGAGTTCCCTTTTCTCCACATCCTTTCCAACATCTTTGGTTATGGAATTTTGTGATGTGGGCTAATTTTACTGGAGTTAGATGGTATCTCAAAGTGGTTTTGATTTGCATTACTCTCATGATTAAAGATGATGTTAAATCTTATTTTGTTATAGTTACAGTTGTTGTTTACATTGTTGAAATGTCCATACTACCTAAAGCAATACACAATTTTACTGCAATCCTTATTAAAGCACCACTGTCATATTTTAAAGACTTGAAAAAAATAATACTTTGTTTTATATGAAAACAGAAAAAACTTCAAATAGCCAAGACATTATTTGGAAATAAAAAAAAAGCAGGAGGAATCACACTACCAGACCTCTGACTATACTGTAAAACGATAGTGATCAAAATAGCATGGTACTGGCACAAAAACAGAGAGGTAGATGTATAGAACAGAATAGAGAACCAAGAGATGAACCCAGCTACTTACTGTCATCAATAAGCCAATTAAAAACATTCAGTGGAGAGAAGACTCCCTATTTAACAAATGGTGCTGGGTGAACTGGCTGGTGATCTGTAGAAGACTGAAATTGGACCCACACCTCTGACCATTAACTAAGATAGACTCTCACTGGATTAAAAATTTAAACTTAAGACATAAAACTATAAAAATACTAGAAAAGAGTGCAGGGAAAACTCTTGAAGAAATCGGCCTGGGCAAATATTTTATGAGGAGGACCCCTTGGGCAATTGAAGCAACAACAAAAATACATTACTGGGATCTGTTCAAACTAAAAAGTTTCTTCACAGTCAAGAACACAGTAAGTAAAGCAAGCAGAAAGCCCTCAGAATGGGAGAGGATATTTGTGGATTATGTCTCTGACTTAAATTCTTTATAACATCAAGTTTGATTTCCTTCCTTGAAGTAACTGAGTAATTTTCAGTAGAATTCAAATTTTCATTTTATATTTCATAAATATAATTTAAAATATTCTGATGATATTTTCAAAAGGCATAATTCACTATTTGGGAGATTAATCTTATAAAATATAAAGCTACTTACTAACTTTGTTCCAGAGATCTTTAGCTCTAGTTAGAGTTATCAACTTATGAAATCCACCGTCCATCTCATTCCCTTAAAATAAATCTGAACCATGAAGGAATTAATTGACTTCTCTGAGCTCATACAATGAGTCAGCGAGGAAAAGGGGGTGATGCTGCCTTCTCTTTATTGAATCTGTTAGACTATATGACTTTGTCTTAGAGAGTAAGTTTTTAATGTCCTTTCCTTAACTGAGCTTTCAAGTACTGTATACACATTTATAAGAGAGGCTGCAATTTATAAAAAATGTATTTCCTTCTAAGCAACAAGTTTGCAAAATTAATGTAAACTAAAGTAAAATAAACTTTTCTCCTTGTTTCTATTATTCTTTTGCTTAGAAGCAGAATAAATGTGATGTGTAAAAGACTTTAAAGACCTCACAGAACTTCACTGAACGTAGGGTAGTTACCTATCAAATAGCTATTCAAAATATCAGTTTTATAATACGAGCAAAAAGGAATAAAGCATGATTAATTTTTCATGAAAGGCCCATAAATTTTGGAAATTAATAAAATGTGGTAGAGAAAACTTTTTAATAGTCATTTGTAAAATAATTCAATATATTACAAGGTTTTGGAGGATTTTGATTTTACCTACAAAATGTTTTTATATAACCCAATAATTACCACCATTAAAAGGAATAGCAAAACAAAAACAAAAGGAAGAGAAATTACTTGCTGTGTATTGGATTTACATATGATGTTTTTTATAGTCCTAATGATAAGAGATATTTATAAAGTTGACCCTGAAATTACAACACTAAAAAAAAAAAAAAAATAGGAATATGGAACATAAAACATTTTTTTTGAAAAATGTTCAAGTAGCTTAGGACTAAGCTGTGGCATTCAGAGAGAGTGTTTTGTAATTCACTATTTGCTTAGAGCATTGCTTCTCAGAGTGTTGTCCCAGACTACCAGTATTCACCTAGAAACTTGAAAAAGGTAAATTAGTAGGCCCAGTTCAAGACCTACCAGATCAGAACTTCTGGAAGGGGGACTAGCCATCTGCACTTTTATATGCCCTCTAGGTAATTCTGAGAGTTTAACATGTGAGAAAATCACTGGTCTGATGATAAGAGGAAAATGAAAGAATTTTTGCAAGAATTTTTGAATGTATGAACAAGAATTTGGATTTGAGAATTTTAAAAGATTACTTTGTGTGGCAAATTATTTGGGAAAGAGATTAGGAACAGATAAAGAATACAAATATTTATTTTATTTTTAGTTCTAAAAGAGAAAAAAATAATGAAGTTTATTTGTACAAAACAGACATTTTGACAGTACTCTGAGAATGGTTTCTGTCAAGTAGGTGGTGATATTTACTGAACAAGAGTGATGATGGGATAGCAGGAGGAATAAGCAGTAGATTCCACCCTAATATAACGGAGCTTATTGCTCACATAACCTTCTGGTCTTTTATGCCAAGATAGTTAAGGAGAGATAATTATACATTTATATAGGATTGCTTCATTATGCATAATAAAGGGAGTGAATTTACCTCTCCCTGACCTCTTAAAGCTTTAATTATGTCCTTCCTGGTTTCCTTAGAGGAATGACAACAACTTACATAATGATTTATAAAAAGCATCTTATTAAAAAATAGTCTAGGTTATTTATATTTTATATCATATATCATTAAATGATACAATTTAATGTTTCTGGAGAAAATAATTTTGATTTTCTTTGTTTTTTTGTGAATATTTATTTCTTTTATTATTGCTATAATTTTAAATTATTTAAATCCTGACCTATATATGAGAAATAAGTGAAAAGACTATATGACCATATCACTATAGTAATTAGGAATATTGTAAAAATTCTTACAAAAGGCCAATGTGTTATCAAAATATTCAGAATTATAAACATTGCATCAAAGAGATTAAATATTTTGTGTTAATTACCTTGTGCTAGTTTAGCACAATTTGCTTTATCTTGAGTGTAGGTTACACAAGTTCACTTGCCTTTTATGCCATTACTTGAACAGTTTACCAACTGCAAGCAAAACAATACATACATAGTGAACTTGTACACAAATTTTAAGCAGAAGTTCCTCCAAGAACATTTTTCAAAAAATAAAATTTCTGAAGCATTTTTAGAAAGCTGAGAGAATATTCCCTGAAATTTAAGTTTATTATTGAATTTTATTTTGGAACAATAAAAGGCTATAAATATAGATTATTTATAGAGAAAAACATTAGTAACATCTTACTTTCACAAGATTTTCATGCTGGTATTTGTTTTCATATTTACTATAAAGCTAACACAAACAAGTTGGGAAGAAGTGGGTTGACGTGGATGTAAACGTAAATGATAGCAGCTGTGCCATGGAAAACAGAATGAAATTAAAGGATGCTGCTCTAAAGATGTTGAAATATGGAATGTAAAAAAGGCACTAATATCAATGATCAAATGTTAAGCAGTAGTTTGGTACGTATAAGTTGTGTATGCTATAGGAGCATTATAGGCTAAAAGCCTATATGCTCTGTGCCCAAACTGCCTGAGAAAAGCAGATTTGATTTCTCGTTGACCAAGGTTTCCTTGTAGGCCTGGCTGCTTTGGTAAACAAAGTTGTTAAGTCTGAGGCTTGGAGGTAAAAGCCCAATCTCAGTGACACAACTATGTGGCTGTTAAGCCTTGGGGCTTTGGAGCAGAAAACTCCCCTCCCAGAGATACAGCCCAGAAGCTGATGCATGCAAGTCATATAATCAATAAGCTGAATGGCCTCCAGACTATGGTTAACGAGATAATAAGTTTCTGTCTCCCAGGTCCTTATGGGTTTCTAGAGATTCAAAAGAACAATCTGCTCTTTCTTTCTTGTGACTTATTGGCTCACAAGCAAAGCAGCTGATGTATGTTTCATGTGATAGTTATTTTAAGATTAGAAAAATGTATATCAGTCAATCAGCTGATTGCAGATTAGCAAGCGCTAAGAAAGGGTTAATCAAATTTTACAACATGTTTTGTAAAGTTATTGTGTGATTATAGAATAACAGTGTGTACGTGACTAGCTGGCTATTTAAGCTAAATATTAGCTAATTAAGCTAACATTCTAGAAATAAAGAATATCGCCACTTGCCACTATGAGCTTGTAGTCGTTTCTTGCTTCCATACTGTTTCAGGAGCAGGCTTGCACCTATGATGACAGCCACTCCATGATCCCTCATGCAACAAGGCATAATGATAGCTAATATCTCTGGAGTGATTCAACATGACAGGTGCCAGAAATACTTCTAAATGCTTAACATTTATTATGTTATTTAATTTTATAGTAATCCTATGAACAGGTCCATTTATTACCCCACTTCTATCGATCAGTAATCAAAGACACAGAAAGTGCAAGTAACTTGTCAAAGGTCACACAACTAAAAGATGAAGCTGGTATTGAAAGCTGGAGAACATTTTGCTGTGCTTATGGTGTTAACCACTATGCTCTTCATGTACATACATATCACATGTATATTAGATGTTATGTCATATTTACAGCAAACAGTGTCATGATCATTCATACTGAAGGGTAATTTACCAGATTTTATCATCTGTGGGATTAAAAATATTAAAAATTTTTCTTATCGTTTTTCAAATTCAGAAATTGTAACATTTCAGTGCAAGATGAAATGTGATTTCTAATCACAAATAAGGGAAGAAATACCTTTCATCTTCATACCTTTTGTTAATATATGGTCATTCATCAAATAGTATTAAACAGTCCAGTGACTATTTATTCTTTTGTATTGAAAAAGCTAGAAATAACAAAAGTCAAATTTCAGAGGCAATTTTTTTCTTTGAATTTAAAAGACCATATAGAATACTCATTTGCTTCATTTTATTCACTAGGTAGGTAAACATAAAATTTTCGTTTTACATTATGATTTTTAAAAGACTCGTAATAAATATAAAAACTTTATCCATGCTTTTAAACATTTGTATGATAACATTAGTAACTCCATGTATGAACACATGCATAAATGTATATGCCTTTAGTATTTTGGAATAAAATTTATTTCAAAATGGTGTAAGACATTTATTCTAATCTAAATATTTTCTTCTTTCTACTTACTCTGGAAGTAGAATGATTTTGAAGTGTCTCCTCTTTTTCTATTGTTTATAAGATTTGGCATGAACTATGTTTTGAAATTATCTTTTATCTCTATTTATAAATATTAGTTGTCTATTCTTTGATACTTTGAGGAAAAAGTAATAAGAAGTAGTTAATTGATGACTCCATACTGAACCTCAGAGTCAAAGCATTCTATAATAGACATATTCTAATTTGACAATGCGAATGTAACTTTCTTTGCATTACTATTATTGTTATTGCTTAATACTTCATTGCAGCAATAGTCTAATTTATTTTATGAATGTATTTGTCTTCATTTGTTCTTTGGGACGTTTATGTTTCTGGTCCCTATCTTAAACATTGTTATTTTTGTTAAATTTTAAGCCTTTTTAATTTTGTGAAGGCAAAAAGTAGAAGCCTAATGAACACATGTATATGTGAATATAAAAATAAATAAATAAATAAATAAATAAATAAATAAATATTTTTTTCATGGACTTCATAATATGTAAAAATCGTCAAAACATTTAAAAATCTGTGTAATTCTTCAGCATTAAATATTAAAATAAAAATACAGATAGCTGGTGCAATTAAAAAAAACCTATAAAATATCTATTTCAAAAAAGACATTCTCTCTTAGAAAATCGTTTGCAGTAGAAACTTTTTGAGGTATTCTCAATTTAAGACAACATTTCTTTTGCCAGATGAATATTAGAGAAATATAACTCAGGATATTATATATTAAAGAGAAGCATAATAAAATCCTAGCCGAAAATTAATGAAAATTAAATGATATATTTACATTAGAATTATTTAGAAAATGTAGAAAATTGAAAATGCTACATTGGTACACTAGAAAGATAACACATAGAAAAACAGTCAATCAGATATTGTCATTGTGTTTAAAACTATTATGGTATGAATTTTCAAGATTGGTAATAAGTAGCCAACCACAGAAGCATGTAGACCATAAACACTTTAAAAAATGAACCAATATTCATCATAAGTTTGTAGATGCGTAATTTCCCCCCCCCAGATATGCCTGGTTTAGAAACCATAACTGCTTTCTAAACATATGATGACAGAATTTTAACAAACATGTTTCAAATTGTTTTCTTAAGCTGATTATCTTTTGCATTTTAAAACTATTGTGTTTGTTCTACAATGAATGACTGACACAAGGGGTCAATTTCCTTAAACCCTGACAATTATTTAAAAATATTTTATAGCTTAGGGAAGTAAATTGAATGCCAGTTAATTTCCATCTAAAGAGATATAACAACTTTATGTTATTTAGCTACCATTTATTGTTTAATTTCATAGAACATTTAAATATTTTATAGGCACATGTCAGCCCTACTATAAAGAGTCTGAGGAAGAGGGGGGTGGAGCATGTGATTTTGAAAGGTATTTTTAAACCAGTGATCCATTATATCCATTTCAGCCAATTGAAATATGTAATTCAATTTCTCTTGAAACTATTGTTTCTTTGGAAGGGTAATTTGTTAAAATGGAGAGTTGATGCTTGCTACCCTCAAGGCTCCTACGGAAGACAGTTGAAGAATACAGTTTAAACTGGCTCTTGTTGTTTCCACTGGAGTCATAACATTTACTTGCGTTTATTGATCTGAGGCTTATAAAGTAAGTCTGATAACTTAGTATTGTACAGTCTAGTGATTTAGACTTGCAGTCTTTAAATAGTGTAAGTCCTTGGAGAATGATAAGGCTAGACACTATTAATAATATTCTTAATAATTTGCTTCTTTTCAATCTTTCGCATCTTCTAAATTCAAAAGATGGTGAATATTTTGAAATATATAACTTTGTGCTGAAAGACGTGATTAAGCATGGCTAATTTTTTTTTTTTATCTCACAAAGATATATTATAGAAACTGATGTAAATTGACTTATTTTTTGGCATATACCATCATTAGGGTATCTTTTGTTTATTCTTGCTTTGACCCTTGATAACTGATTTGGAGAGAAGAAGCAGCCACCACCTTATTAATCTTGCATCTAGGGTAGCTATTTGCCATCACATGATTATTACTAAAAATCTGTTGAGGTTTTTGCGTAGGATTTTCCCGATAGAAAGAAAATGATATGGATTTTTCTCTCATCTTCTCTTCCTCCTAACTTAAAGGTAGATCTAATGCAAGAAGCTGAAGCAGCTTCCAGGGCACCAAGAGGCAGCGAATACGAGAAAAAGAATTATAGAAATGTTTCCCGGGATACTGTTGAGCCACTGAATCCCCAGCAGCCTCTAGTTCTGCCTGATTTTATTGTTCAGTTTTAAAAAATACACAATTTCTAAGAGACAACAATACCTAAACTGATTTGCTTTTTATTTTTTAATATTTATTTATTTATTTTTATTTATTCTTTTGGACAAAATCTCACTCTGTTGCTCCAGGCTAGAACAGCTTAGCTCACAGCATCTTCAAACTCCGAGGTTCAAGAGATCCTCCTGCCTTAGCTTCCAGAATAGCTGGGACCTTAGATGCCACCCATTACGACCAGCTAATTTTTTTCTATTTGCAGTAGAGATGGGGTCTTGCCCTGCCTCAGATTGGTCTTGAACTCTTGAGATCCAGCAATCCTCCTACCTTGGCCTCTGAGTGCTAGGATTATAGGCATGAGCCATTACATCTAGCCAGCTGATTATTGTTTGTTTTCTTTTTAATATTGACTGAAATATAGTATATATCCAGTACAATCCATAAATCACATGTACCAATAGCATTATTTTTTTTTTAACAGTGCAAATTTTATAGCTGTAACGTGCCCACGGATTCACCAGGATGTGACTGTGGGAAGAGAGGTGGAGAGTCCTTACAATCTTCCAATTGCTTTTTTCTAATATTTTGTATCTTCTAAATTCAAAAGATGGTGAGTATTTTGAAATATATAACTTTGCGCTGAAAGACGTGATTAAGCATGGATAATTTTTTTTTTTTTTTTTTTTTTTAATCTCACAAAGATATATTGCAGAGACTGATGTAAATAGACTTATTTTTTTGTGGCATATACCATCATCGGGGTACCTTTTTTATTTTATTTTTTTTCTCCCCCACCCTTCCACCCCCCCATGCTGTGTGTAACCAGCACCATGCTGCTTGCTGTTCCTGCTGTCTGGTACTCTGACTATGGTGATGGTGGTTTCCCAGAGTCCCAGCAGCTACACTCACATTTAGGAAGAGTTGTAGCCTTGCCCTATAGCATGAACTTCAGTAAATGGTAATAAAAGGATATGAGAAAGCTGAAGGCTGAAGGCTTAGCTCTATCTGACCTGCAGAGATTGTTCATGAAGTCTTCCTGAAGTTTCCCACCAAGACTGAGTGAACCACCCACAGTGCTCTCAGGAACTGAGGCTGCATCAGTTCTGCATCTCCTGTGCTCTTGCAATTCTCCTTTTTCTTTCCTGTTTCAGTTCCATCTCTCCCTTATTTTTGCTTCCTTATATTTTGCTTCCCTTATTTTTGCTTTATTACAGTCATGGCTTGTGTGTCTTGTCTCAGGACATATTTTTTTGAGAATCTGGATTTAAAAAGAGCAATCAGGTTGGAAAATAGTTCTCTGAAATAATACTTTATTGTATTCACTTAGATGTGTTGCAACTTTCTCTTTCCATGTCTACTGTAGAAGTGAATTCTCCTTACTGCTATTTTATTTATAAAAATGTCCTATGACATTCCTGGAACAATGAAGTCATCAGTCTATGGTTCTTCCCACTCCTGCTCCCCACCAATGCTTACCTTGACCACTCTCTTTGTTTATAGTTTACAAAGGTCTTTGTAATATTATTTTCAGATAAATACTTATCAATATTTCCAATAGTTCTTTTCTTTTCTTTTTTTCCTTTTTTTTTTTTTTTTTTTTTTTTGAGACAGAGACTTACTTTGTCACACTTGGTAGAGTGCTGTGGTGTAACAGTTCACAGCAACTTCAAACTCGTGGGCTTAAGCGATTCTCTTGCCTCAGCCTCGAGAGTAGCTGGGATTATAGTTGCCCGCCACAATGCCCTGCTATTTTAGAGATGGGATCTTGCTGTAGTTCAGGCTGGTCTTAAACTCAAGAGCTCAGGGGATCCGCCCTCCTCGGCCTTCCAGAGTGTTGAGATTGTAGGTTCAATAGTTCTTTAATATTTTTAATCTTCTTGAATCTTATTGAAGTATGATACAAAAATTATTGAAATATTTTTCTTAAAGCTCCCAGTAGTCTGTAATTTTATTAAACCATATTGCATGATGATAAAACATCTATGTATAAGAGGCATCTATGAACAGTTGATCCCTGAGCCGCACAGATTTGAATTGTGCAAGTCGGTTATGTGCAGATTTTCTTCTTCCTCTGCGTCCTCCAAGGCAGCAAGACCAGCTGCTCATTTTCCTCCTTCTCAGCCTACTCAACATGAAGACAGACAGAATGAGAACTTTAATGATGATCCACTTCCCTTAATCTAAATATGTTATTATAACATTATAGTATGTACATTAAATATGTACGAAATCCATTTTCCTTATGATTTTGCTTCATAATAATTATTTTCTCTGGCTTACTTTAGAATACAGTGTACAAAACACATGTTAATTGACTGCTTATATTATCAGTAAGGCTGACAAGAGTACGCTATTAGTCATTTAGTTTCTGGGAAGTCAAAAGTTATACACGGATCTTTGACCGCACCAGAGGTCAGTTCCCCAAGCCCCACATTATTCAAGGGGTCAATTTTAAGTGTATAGAATACATGTATATATACAAATTTTCTTAAAATCAAGAAAATAAATAATGACATTTATTTAACAGCCATTTCATTTGACTCAAAGATAAGTTTGAGCCCTGGTCTCTTTCTATACTAATCTCCATCAAGCTGGTATCTATAGAGTCACCTAAGTATGTCTTCTTCTGGGCTCTATAGGGGTAATCAGAAAGTAATCAGGATTAAAAAAAAACTGAATTTCCTTAAACAGGTATCAAGCAGTAGGGTAATAATTCAAGGAAGGTTAAGCCTTGTCACATCTTGTAGGAGGTTCTGAATAGAAATCGTTCCATGGTGCACAGCTAATTTAATTTGAATTTAAAATTTTGACTCCTTATTGACCCCCTTATTTTAAAACTGTGAACTAAGGACTTAATGGATTTTTTTTTTAACTTAATGAGAATCTGGTTTAAACTGTACTCCCACTTCTGGAAGAAAACCTTTTACAGGTGTACCAGATGAGTTAGTGTTAAATATTTTATAACATAGCAAAAGTATCTTACATAGTGTGAATATGTATAAGTCAAGTTTCTTCTCTGACTCCATTTGTCAAGGTAGGAGATGCAATTCCCTAAAATCACATCAGGTTAGAATGACAAAGTTTTTGACCAAACATCTATAGCACAGAAGGCAATACACTGGAGAGTGGCATTATTAAAATATAAAAATAATCCAAAATTACAAGGAATCTTTGAATTTAGCATACTAAAAATCACCCGATACAAATTTGCTACAAAGATCTGTGAAAAGTCTTACTAACTTTACATTAAGATCTTGAGACAGAGAATTATAGTTTGGAGTTGTTCTAAATTTTTAGATTTTAGTAATATACAATTTTTACACAGTCCTTTTTGATTTGATTTTTTTTCCCAACTGAAATAAAACATCTACATCCTCTTCCACATCACAGCCCCATCAAATATTCTAAATTAGCTGTTCATAATAATAGTTAACACTGGGTATTTACTAAACACCACACATAATTCCAAGGGCTTGTCTGAATCAGTTCAATTATTTCTATTTTATAGGAATGCTATTTTAAGGAACATAGAGGCTAAGCCATCCTTTGTCTTAACACTAGTAAGTTCTGAAGATAGATTCAAATTCACACTGGGTTTCCAGCTCTGAGTTTTTAAGGATGATACTATATCATTTCTTTCCAAAAACTCATTTTTTTTTCTAGGGAGTATTTGTCCTGTCTACAGTTCAAAGGAAATCATATGCTTAAAAATGTTGGACAGGTAAATACAAAATAAGTATTAATGTGTTTATTTTCATTTCCCTATGTCCATGTATCCATTAGAAAATATGTTTAAAGAACACAACAAACAAACAAAACAAAACAAAACAACAACAAAAAAACCCCCACAAAGTTATCTGTAATGTCACCACTCAAAACATCTTTAATAAAGTATTCTGTTCCATTATGAACTGAAAAATATACCTATTACAAGGGTATCATTGATGTGTTTGCTGCCTCTGTCAAAGGTTTTTCTCTCCATACCCCCAACTGATACTCATTCTAATAAATGCTCTTGAACAAAAGTTGTAATACACATTAGGATGTTGTAGGAGACTATCAGAATCATAAAAAAAAAAAAAAAAAAAAAAAATGAATCCATTCAAAGTCCTACTTTGAGTACATTTCCAACGGGGCTGTTGACTTTCCTTTGGAAGTCACTTTTCTCTTTCCTTATCATCAAAAAACTAACTTTCATCACAGAACTAATATCCACATAGGCAGGAGGACAGAGCTCATCTTCCATCAATTGACTGATCGAGAAGGCCTTGGTGGTGTGGTTTGAAGGGTTTTGTGCCCTCCCAAATTCTCATTGAAACTTAATTTCCAATGTGACAGTATTGAGAGGGTGGTCTTTGGAATGTCTTGGATGCATGAGGGCTCCACCGTCATGAATGGGATTAGAAATCCTTCCAAAGGGCCTACCAGTCGGAGTTCTCCCCGTTTCATCTCCTGTCCTCTGCCATGGGATGATGTAGCCAGATCTTTACCAGACACCAAATGCTGTTGTCTTGATCTTTGAATTCCTGCCTTCCAGAAATGTGAGAAATTAATCTCTGCTCTGTATAAATTACCCACTCTTGTGTATTTTGTTACAGAAGCGCAAAATAGACTAAGGCAGTGGTGGAGAATGGTCATTGTTTTGTTCAGATGTAGCCAAATTAAAGCTTTGTTTTTGTAGCTTTAATGAGATATAGCTCAACTGTCATAAAATTCTAACCATTTAATGTATACAACTGAAAAATTTGTGGCATAGTCACTGTTATGTGAAACTATCATCCTAGTCAATTTTAGAACACTTTTATGACTACAAAAATAAATCCCATACCCATTGGTTATTACCCAATAACCCTCTCAGCTCATTCCACAGCCCTTAAGCAACCACTAATTTCATTTCTGTATGTAGATTTTCAACTTGTGTGCATTTAATATAGGTGAACTCGCATGACATGTATGCTTATTTAACTATTAATACTTCTTTCACTCAGCTTAATGTTTAGACGGTTTCTTAGCATTGTAACATGTATAGGTACTTCATTTTTTATAGATGAATTATATTCCACTATATTCATATACAACATTTACTCATTCATTCCTTAGTTCATGGATTTAGGGGCTGTTTCAACCAATAGCTACTGTGAATAAAATTGCTATAAACATTTGTGTACAGGAGTTTTTGAGGATATATGCTTTAATTTCTCGTGAGTATATACTTAGGAAGAGATTTCCTGGGTCATAAGGTAACCTTGTTTTTAATAGTTTGAGAAATTTCCAGATTATTTTGTAAATAACTCTACCATTTTTATGTTCTTACCATCAATTCATGAGGGTTCTGATTTCTGTCCACCCTCTTCAGTTTGTTATTATCTAGCTCTGCAATTCTAGCCATCCCAGGGAGAGCAAATTGGTATCTCATTGTAGATTTGGTTTGTATTTTCCTTATACTAATGATGTCAAGCTTCTTTTCATGTACTTGTTTGGATTCATGTACTTATTTGTGATTTGTGTGTCTTCTTTGGAAAAAATGTCTGTTCATACACTTTGCCTGTTTTTTTTAAATTGGCCTTTTTATTATTGATACATGGATTTTTGATACATGCCCTTTATCAAATGCGTGGCTTACAGATACTTTCTTTACTTCTATGGGTTGGGTAGCTTCTTATTTTCTTGATGGTTTCCCTTGAAGCAAAAGAATTTTACTTTTGATGAAGCTCAATTTATCTGGTTTTGTATGATTGGTGTTTCTTTTGTTTTATTGTTGAAAAGGAAAGTCAATTGCTTTGAGACAAAAATGAATAGCTACCTGCCTTAGGGCCTGTTTTTCCCTGCAGGCAAATTATCTGAGGCAGAGTTCTAGAGCTAAAGACAGGACACCCACAAGCCTCTCTCTGAGTACTCTAACACTTGAGCAATTCTCCATGGACACTTGGGGAGGAGTGAGCAGAGCTGGAGGGCCTTTCTCCCGAGCTTGTACTGGGTTTGGACCAGAAGCTCATAAGCTGGCATATGTCAAACAGGATGCCAGTCTTTCCAGCATGATCTGCCCTGTCCAGATAGATGTTCTCTTGAAAATACATGCTCAGAGTTTAGCCTCAACAAATACCTAAAAGTTGAAAGAAGAATGTTGATGTTCTGCTCCTCCTGGAAAGGAAACTTCTGACTGGGAGCTCAGGTGAGTGGAACAAGTCTGGGTTCCTAACAGCGTCAGTCATTCGCAGTGGAGTCTTTCCACACTGAGCTAGGAGAAAGAAGGCATGGAACCGTTTTTGACCAAATACCACATGCCCTTGCCTTTCCAAGTGTTCATAGACTTTCTTGAATAAATGTTTTCTTATTTTCCATTTACCTTTGGGACCATTTCTAGATACAAATGATTTCATTAAAAAAAAAAAGTTGTTACTAGTGTCACAGGACAGCACGTAGAGGAGCCTTTCACTTAGTCATGCAAGAAGTTCATCTTGCCTAATTAGAGTCTCAAGATGCCGTAAAAGGAAAATGAATTTCTTACTCAAGCTGCGTGACACTTTTTTTTACTTTCAATTTGAGATGCAAGGCTAAATTTCCGTCTTTGGCTCAGATGTACTAAAAAGGACTATAGTCTAATTACCAAAGTGTTTATTTAAGTCTTTTTCCTCTGAGACTTGGTGAACTACAGAGAGAAGTTATCTATTTATCCTCTCCTACCCTCTATCCCCAGGAGGCAATATGTTTCTATCGAGTCTTTCAGATTTTCTGTTTTTGAACTTTCACCATCAAGGTGAGGTTACTTTTTAGTGTAATTTGACACTGAATGTCAGTTCTCTTTATAACCAAATCCAGCCAAAGAAACAAGCCAACAAACCATAATAAATTAAAAAAAAAAAAAAATACAACTTTAATGAAGCTAAAAAATATTCTGTAATCAATCAGAACCGTCCATCTCATAACAGGCAGTTAATAATCATGAGGGAGAAGAAGAAAGATAAGCAAAACATGTTACTTTTGGAAAATAGAAAATGAGCTAATTTACAAATGATAGTTGCTGAGACAAACAACTCATCCTTGAAAAATAGCCTTCGCAGTACCTATCAAGGCAAATTTTCTCAATGATTAAATGAATAAAAAAGCCTTTTTAGATTATTAAAAAAAAAAAAATATATATATATATATAGAGAGAGAGAGAGAGAGAGAGAGAGAGTCTCACTGTGTTGCCCTCAGTAGAGTGCTGTTGCGTCACAGTTCACAGTAACCTCAAACTCTTGGGCTTAAGCAATTCTCTTGCCTCAGCCTCCCAAGTAGCTGGGACTATAGGTATCCGCCACAACGGCTGGAATTTTTCTGTTGCAGTTGTTTAGCTGGCCTGGGCTGGGTCCAAACCCACCACCTTCGGTGTATATGACTGGTGCTGTAACCCCTGTGCTACAGGTGCCGAGCCTAAATAAAATATTTTTATTATATAGAACCTTTTATTTTGCCAACCCACTCAGATAATAAATAGGATCTATCAGTGTGTATAGCTGCAAATATAAAATAAAGGAAGTTTCTAGTTCTGCTGATTCTAAATTTCATCATGTGATGAAGAACTTTGCCCCTTTTTATGTGCTCATTTCACTTTCTAGAACATCATCTTCATTATAAGCCCAAACTCTCCCTTCCCTCCTGGTGGTAACAGGATCTAGTTGTTCTATGCTTCCCAAAATAACACACCACATCTGAGAATGAGAAAAGAGACAGACATAAATGTGTTTGTGTATCACATACATATATGTGTAATATCTATTTGCAAATTAATTTTTCCACTACTATAATACACCTTTATTTGGTAATTAAATTAATATGTGTTATTTTGACTGACAGCTCATTTAAGATGTGAGATTTTTCAAGTGTTGGAACATACTTTTTTCTCTATAATCACCGGTTACCAAGGTTAAAAAATGTTCAATAGCAGAATATTCAGAAATTCTTTCGTGAAATTTTAAATTAGTTTTATTATTTTTCTATGTAAAAAAAAAATGAGAGAAGTATTATGACTATTCCAATATAACAGAAAATAAAGAATGATAAGAGTATGGAGAAAAATATCTGAATTTTGATCCTAGAAATGTTAAAATTAATAATAGTACTCATTATCTTCATGTATTTATTTTATTTTATTTTTTTTGTTTGTTTTCATTTCTTATGTTTATTTTCTCATTGAGACAAAGGCTTACTGTGTTGCCATCAGACCAGCGTGCCATGGCATCAGTGTAGCACAGAGCAATCTTAACCATCTTGGTTCAAGTGATTTTTCAGCCTCAGCCTCTCAAGTAGTTGGGAGTACAGGTTTTTCCACAAGGCCTGGCTAATATTTTTACTGTTTTTTAGTAGAATGAGAGTCTTACTCTTGCTCAGGCTTGTCTCAAACTCACAAACTCCAGCAGTCCTCTCAGGTGTTGGGTTTACATGAGTGAACCACCATGCCTGGCCCTATTCTTCTTTCTAATTTTTTTTTTTTTTTATTAAATCATAGCTGTGTACATTAATATGATCATGGGGCATCATAAACTAGTTTCACAGACCAGTTTCACAGACGCATTTACATCACACTGGTTAATATAGTTTTCCTGGCAATTTCCCAGTTATTGTGTTAAGACATTTACATTCCACATTCATGTATTTATTGTATGTAATTTTACATGATTTAAAATATACTACTGTATTTGTTCTTAACTTGACAGGTACTCTCTCTCGATGTGATTTTCACGGAAAGGTGAAGATTTCTGGAAAACGAAATATATCATTTTGGTCAAAGTCCAACATAGGCCAAAATTTCCAAATGTTTACATTAGGAACTAACATGTATATGTTGCAAGCTCGTGGCTAAGTTTTAAGCTCTCTCTGAAATGTTTTTTTACACTAAAATTCCTAAATTCATCTTTACTGAGTTAAGAGAACTGGAAGCTATGATATATATTTGAAAACATGTAAAGTTTTTAGGAAGATTTTTTTGTAGTTTGTAGTATTTCAATATTTTGAACAGTAGCAGTAATTTAAAATTCTGTGTCTTAAAATAATATAAACTTATCATTACCTTTACACTATCAATGACAATGCAACATGTGTATATTCAATGGACTTATCACAGAATTGATTTCAGTATTAAGTAAAGAAGAACCAGCTGTATTCTTACGTTGTGACATGAGATAATATTAAGTAAAATTAAATATGGCACTATATTGTTATTAAAATTTGTGTTTAATTTTGAAAGAGATTTCTAGGTAAAAATGAATAATTTAATGAAGTTTTATGCAAGGGTCCTGCATCGGGGGCAGGGTCCTTTATGACCCGTGGAACTGGTGGGGATCAACTGGGAAAATAAAATTAAAAGCGGTAAGAGATAAAGAGACAGGACACACAGAATAGAGTTGAAAAGGTGGGACAAAAAGGACCACCCCTAGCTTGTGGGACTTCAGTGAGTGGTTCTGAGTGATGGTTCCCTTCAGCTTTTAATTGAACACTATTATCTCATTTAGTCAAGAGGATAAGCTGAGGAAGGGAGTAAAATGTCAGCAATTTCTCTGAGTAAGCATGTTAGTTCTTACTCTATAATCATTAACTTTAAGCGTCTGGGCAGCCTTGATAAATCTGGAACCTGAGCCTTGTGTGGGGGCAGATTCCTGTCTGTGGTGGCAGATCCCTTGGGGGAGGTCAGATGCTTCTGGTTTCTCTATGGAGCATACACAGTGACATCAGTTCTTCACAAAGGAGTGGTGAAAAAGAGGGTTTTCCCTCTTATCTCCAGCTGGAGGCATTTTCCTCTGTGGTTAGGTTCAAGCCCCCGTGTCCATGTATCAGAGTGTGAGCTGTTCCTTTGATATCTGCCCTGGCCATTATACACATCTGTGTATTTGCTTTGACTTTTGAACAGGCAGTAGTTGGCTTGGTTAATGTTCCTTCTCAGGCCTTGCATGTACTTCTAGTATGGCCATTGTTCTTGAGAGTGTTTATAGACTCATCAGGGGTGTTTGCAAGCTGTATCCCTTTCAGGCTAGGCTTCTAGTAAAAGCAGAAACTGCCCAGACAAGTAATTTAACTGTTAGTTTAAATTTAATCTAGCTAAATTGTTTTTATTCTGCCTTGCTCAGCTTATTACTTTTATTTTTCCCCATTTCTGGAGTTGTTTTCTCTTGCCAAGAATGGGGTGTTTGGTCCCTATTGTCCTTGAAGCTTTATACTTTATACCTGAGTGTTTAACAAACACTCAGGGCCACTCACTGAAGCCCCACAAGCTGGTGGTGGTCCTCTTTGTCCACCTTATAAAAGTGAACTAGCTAGTGAATGAAAAGGGACAAAAAGGCAAATCACCATTTATCTACTATCATCAATGTTCTATAAAGTGCTATGGACTAAATCAGGGGTGGCAAACAAGTTCGACACAAAGAGCCAAAATTTTAAACTGTGAGAGTCAGAGAGCCACACCACGCAGTGACCTGCCAAAACAAACAAACACTCACACAAAAGCATATAATTTTAACAATAATATATTAAACACATAATATAACTTGCTCAGTCAGGTGTTTTTTGTTACCTTGTTGGAGTGAT
>CAUYPK010041356.1:0-25744 GCA_963574355.1 Loris lydekkerianus
ATTAATCCACATGAAAAAAGCCAACAATCCCATATATCAATGGGCAAGAGACATGAATAGAACCTTCTCTAAAGAAGACAGACGAATGGCTAACAAACATATGAAAAAATGTTCATCATTCCTATCTATTAGAGAAATGCAAGTCAAAGCCACCCTGAGATACCATCTAACCCCAGTGAGAATGCCCCACATCACAAAATCTCAAAACGCAGATGCTGGCATGGATGTAGAGAGAAGGGAACACTTTGACACTGCTGGTGGGACTGCAAACTAGTACAACCTTTCTGAAGGAAGTATGGAGAAACCTCAAAGAACTCAAGCTAGACCTCCCATTTGATCCTGCAATCCCATTACTGGGCATCTACTCAGAAGGAAAAAAATCCTTTTATCATAAGGACACTTGTACTAAACTGTTTATTGCAGCTCAATTTACAATTGCCAAAATGTGGAAATAGCCTAAATGCCCACCAACCCAGGAATGGATTAACAAGCTGTGGTATATGTATACCATGGAATACTACTCAGCTATTTAAAAAAATGGAGACTTTACATCCTTCATATTAACCTGGATGGAAGTGGAAGACATTATTCTTAGTAAAGCATCACAATAATGGAGAAGCCTGAATCCTATGTACTCAATTTTGATATGAGGACAATTAATGAGAATTAAGGTTATGAGGGAGGGAGAAGGAAAAGCAGAAAGAGGGAAGGTGGGAGGGGGTTGGGGCCTTGGTGTATGCCACACCTTCTGGGGGCAAGACATGATTGCAAGAGGGACTCTACCTAACAAATGCAATCAGTGTAACCTGGCTTATTGTACCCTCAATGAATCCCCAACAATTAAAAAAAAAAAAAAAAAAGAGGTCTTAGAAAACTCTCTGGTGCTCTTTCTGCCACATGAGCATCCAGTGAGAAGTTAGCACTGTGCAACTCAGAAGACAGCCCTCAGCAGCACCCATCCACTCTGGCACCCCGATCTTGTACTTTTCGCCTTCAGAACTATAAGAGAGACACAGACATCTCTTGTGTATAAGCCTCCCAGTTTATGACCCTATTATAGTGACCTGAACTAAGACAGTGACATTCTAATTGCATCCCGTCGTTATATAATATAAACGGGAAATGGAGCCTGCAAGGAGAAAAGTATAACTTGTTCAAGTTTGCGATGCAAGTAAATAGTGGATCCGTGATCAGCAGTCAAGCTCCTGACTTCCACCCCAGTGCCCTTTTTGCTCCCCAGCTGCTTCTCAGATTCCCACAGCCTGGGAAGGTCCTGAGACCAGGGAAGATGAGCGGTGATATCTAACAAATGTGCTTCCTAGCAACCAGGCACAAGTTCAGTTCCTTGGAAAGCAAAGTCTGTGGAGCTCCTTCTGGGCCAGTTATGTGGTTCAAATATATTTGATTTTCTCTGCATCTCCTTTCAGGCACGTGGCCCTGCACTATGCACATGGAAACACATAAATAAGGATGCTGGGACCCTCGTAACTCTGCCGGCATCAGCCCTGAATTGCTTCGCTCAGCCAGTTCTCTCCACACCGTCCTCACTGGCTTCTTGTACCTACATGGTCTGGCTTCCAGCAGAGGCCTGGTATTTTTTGCCCAGATCCTTCCTAAAGGAAGCTTCCTGTGGCTCCTTTTCCTGTGGTCACCCTGAGTGAGGCTCTACTGGCCCTTCACAGACCCTGATCCCCCCAGGGCAGGTTGTCACTGACGTCACCCCGGCTTCCTTAAGTGGAATTTGGACACATGGATCACTCCATGCTAACTTCAATGGTTTTATTAATTTGTGATTTTTTTTTCCAAATAGTTTTTTGACATTATCAATTCAGTATTTATTTATTGAGCGCATAGTGCCTGGCGGGGGTGGGGGTGGTGGGGGGGGGTGGAGTGGTGAGTCAGACACAGTCTCTGTCTTTAAGGAGTTTCTGTCTAGTGTTAGGGAGCCCAACAGCAAATTCAACAGCAAGTATGAAAGTGCTCAGCAAGGTGCCCGACTTAAAAGGTGGGAAATTATTTTGATTTTAAAAATGATATACAAAAATATCTTAGAAAAGAAATAAGCATAGTTCTGAGAACAAGGAGACTCTCAGATTTAGCTAGAGGTACAAGGGAAGAGGTTGAATATGAACATGAAATATAAGTAAGATTGAACAGGAGGAGGGGGGCTGGGGATGGAGCACATTTCAGAGAGAGAAAATCTGTCAGATAAGCAACCTTGTTTACAGAGAAAACCAACATCTGATGGGTACCCCCAGGCAGTTCAGTGTCTTGTAGCAATAAAGTGTAGGAACTGAGACCCAGGCCCAGTGCTGTGACTTCCAGAGCTGGCGGCCATACGCAGGACCAGTTCCCAAGAAGAGGGCTTTGGGGCTCTTCCCTTCCCCCATTCTGACTCATTGTGTGACTGAGCTGAGTGTTAGTGCTTCATTTCCCTTGGTCAAACCAGGATGATTTGAATGCACCTGCCTCTCTTCCGTCCCTCTGACCCTGGCTGCAGAGGGTGGCCGTTGTGAAGGGCAGAGAGCACTTCCTAATTGGGCTCCTGTGGTCGGGGCCCCACGTGCAGGCTTTTGGCGGTCTCACTCAAATAAGGTGGCGGCCAGCAGCTGCTCAGCCACACTCGGGGGATGGTGTGGCAATTCCTTCTCAGTAGCCCTCTGGTCTGGTTTTGAAGTTGCACGTTACAGAAGCTGGTGGTGCTCTTAAACACGGTAGGGGCTGGGGGTGGAGGGATGTGAAGTGGAGCTCCACTTCCCAGCCTCTGTGTTCCGTGTCTCACTCTGTGAATCCTATCACTCCCAGCTGCCACCTCCCCACAAAATTAAGTGCATCTGCAAAGCAGAGCAAGTAGTCTCACAGGAAAACAGGTGGCGAGGAGGAGACAGCACAAACTACACACGAGACAGCACAAACTACACACCACCACCACACACCTGGAAGGGTCAGTCTCCTTTCACATGAAGTGAGTTTGCCTGGGATTGCTGCACTGAGCAAGGGGCCACCTTTTTTATGTGCAATGACAGAAGGGCTTGGCGAATCTGCTCAGGGTCTTTTCCCCCCAGCCACACCTGTGCAGTGGCCAAGAAACCATGACCCTGAGAAACGTTATCACACCTGAGTTATCACCCTGTCCTCGGACCTGTGAGAGGGTGAGTCAAGGTCCCAAGCGGAATTAGAGGTGTTGACCTGTTTGAATTCTCTCCATCTCCAAGGCAGATGGTGACCATGAGGATGAGGATCGTGTGATTGATAACTTTCTGTCCCAGTGAGTCATACTGCTACTGGGCACTTTCACATTGATTGACTCATTTTCTCTCCAAATCACCCTGGTGGACATCCTCATCTCCTCCAGAGGATCCTCCAGAAGACCAATGACCACTTCCAGGAGGTGGAATTTAGTGGCCATTTATTTTTTAGAGTTGAACGCAGGGGAACTTTGGGGATTTGCATTGTGGTCTTGCCCTTACCAGCTGGGTGACCTTAGACAAACCACTTCACCCCTCTGGGTTCTAGAGGGTGATTATAGGGGTTTAAAAGACTTCATGTAAATAAAAAGGCCATTATAAACTCTAAAGCATTATGCAAATATTAATTGCCATCTATACAAGAATGGGCTATTTGCAAAAACAGAGGTAAATATAGTTTTGAGATAGCAGGTGTGATGTGCCTGAAAGAGCACTTTACTTGGGATCAGAAGACATGGGTTTAATTTTGGCCCCTATATGATGGGTGGCAGTGAGAAGTGTGGCTTTCAGACAGGCAAACACAGCCAGGCAAATGATGCATTGTTTAGCTTTAAAAAAATGGCAGCCACCATCCATCCACCTGTCACCTTGAAAACCCAGGGAAACTCATTTTGGACTTAAGATTTTCAGAACTGGAAGAGAATACATTTGTGACATTTGGAACCACTAAGTTGATGGTATTTTGTTACAACAGAAACAGGAACCTCATACAACCACCTCACTCTGACTCCTATTTTCTTCCTCCCAATCTGTAAGCAAATTCTGAATAGGCTGGTGGGCTGCACCCAAGTTTTCCTCCACTTGTTCCCCTTTTGTGGTGGACTAGCATGGAGCTGACCTTTCTAATTCCATGCAGTTCATACATTACTGAGATTTCTAATGGATAATTTTGGTTCCATGCCTCGTGTTGGGCTGGAGCTTGCCCTTGGGCACAGAGGCTCAGGAAATGCAACCTTTGTGACTGAGCTGGTCACTTAAACTCCTGGATTCTTTATTTCCTCATCTGTCACTTGGGATTAAAAATTCCTTTCTCTGCCTATCTCACCAACTGGAGCATTAAGAGAAATACTAGCAAGGACATCTCTTTGCCTCTTGTAAAGTGCTCTACAGGTGTGAACTCTGTTATCACATCATTATTATTTTAAGAACATAGTATTTTTCAGCTTAATTTCTTCTGAACTTAACATATATATTGTGACAAGTGACAGATGCTCTGATTCTAGACAAGAGAGGAATATTTGTAAGGGGAATATCCACTTGGACATTGGGTTTGAGGACATCTTGATTATCTGTAAACTTGAACTTCCAATATGGAACCCCGAATAAATGATTGCTTAGTACCATCACTCATTTGGAGGTAGTAAAATGGGGGAAATTTCACTTGCCTTTCTCTTTGTAGAACTATAAATGAAACGACACATTGCTAATAAGAAACAGAGGCATCTGAAAACAGGGGCTTTTAAAATATCTTTGGCCACAAGACTGCTAAATGCAGAGAAGTTGTACGTCACTGCAAACGGTGCTCATTGCATTTTGCCACTGAAAAATGGAAACTCTAGCGACAGGCTCTTTCTTAAACACTAAAACCACAATTTACCTAGAACTCACCCTCGACCCTCAGAATGGTTTATGCACCACAACCTCACTAACCTTGTCTGACTTGATTAGGATCAGAAAAAGAAATCAAGCAATCATTCTATAAATTTGGTCGAAAGAACAGAGAATATTAGAATGCAAGGAGAAAGAGCTGGTGGAAGGCAAGGGCATTTATTAACCACTTAGTTCAAGTTGCAAGACTGTATGTTTCCATATAGACTATCTACTTTATTCTTTCCCTAACACCACCCTGTTATACGGCTGTTATCCCCATTTTACAGATAAGGACAATGGTGCTAGAGAAAGTAGGTACTATTCCAAAAGCTCTCAGTAGAACAGGGTAAAGCTGCTTTTCAGACTACTTCTAGCTTATCCCTTTAACAAAGAAGGGAAGTGAGATGAATTAGTGACCCGGAGGTCATGCACTTACTTATTGCCTGCTTGAGTGCTAAAGTTCAAACTTATTGAGTAATTAGCTTGACTCTTCCCTCTAAAACTACCCCCAAAGTTCTGCAAATTCTTGTAAACCAAAAAACCTGCATAAGATGCCAGGGCCTTTTAATTGTGCCCCTGATTTGGTGCTTCTCAGGCGTGTTACCTGGGGTTCTGGGCCTGATGCCGTGGCTCTCACATGGGACACCAAAGTCCCTTTGTCACCTCTCTGCCAGGTTTTGCTTCCTGATGACCAGCACCTGCTGAAAGTGGCAAGCAACCATTCTGCAAAGTGCTTCCCTGTGCCTTTTCAGAGGGTAAAATAAGTACTGACTTCGAAGCCACAAAACTGGAGGTCAGGACCTGGCTTGGCCTTTATCTCCCTGTGAAATTGTGGGCCAGTTAGGCACTAGACTAAATGATCTCTCAGGTCTGGACTTATTATCTTTAGGAGATCAGTTTGATGGGTTTGTTTAAAATCTCAAATATCTCTGGTCAGTGATAGGAAGCTCTGAACAGATCTCATTTTGGCTATTTGGAATCTAAACTTTTATTCATTCATGGAGAATTCAGAACAATTCAATCCTCCTTCCAGAGAAAGTACATCTCGCGTTCTTTTGTGAAGAATGACTCACAGGGACAGGATAAGACTGTGATAGATTGAGTTCCTACCAAACTGGGAGAGCTAAAGATGGGGAGTGGGTTGGTTGGGAGACTACCGCAGACTCTAGTCTGCACAAGAAGAATAACACCTTTCCTGCTGTCTCGCAGAATTGCTATAAGACTACAAGACTATATGTGAGCATTCTCAGGATAGTGTGGAGTGTTATATGAGTAATAATGATCATAATCTGCAGAGCCTTTGCATGCTATGCCATTGGGTAGCTATTCTTATTCCCCTTTAACAGAGGAAGAAAAGTAGAAATGAGGAGTCATGACCTTCTTAAGACATTCACCAGAGTAGGACTAGAGAACAACCTCCCACTCCCCGGTCTGGAGTTCTCATTTCCAGAGCTGGGGTGCATTATGATTAACAAGTAACCGAGCAAACGCACATGGCTGAGTGTTCCCTGGAAACTGTAGATGCGAGGGCATATGTCTGTGCTGTTGTGACCAGGTGCAGCAGTGGAATGGAGAAAGTGACATGTTCCAATTGCTATTGGAACAAAATACCCCAAAACTCAGTAGCTTAAATTGTGGGTTAAGAATTTAGGAGGGACTAGGCTGGCTATTTCTGGCTCAGGGGCTCTCATTTGCTTGCAGACGATAGCTGGAGGTAGAAAAGTTAGGGAGGAGAGCAGGAGCAGCTGGGGGCTGGCCAGACACCTCTGAGTCCCTCCAAGTGATCCCCTGCATGGACCATGCTGGGTTTCCTCCCAGCATGGCAGCCTCGGGGTAGCTGAACTGCTTACTTGGCGGCTCAAGGCTTGTGGGTATTCTGGAGAACCCGGAGGAGACGGCAGCATTGCCTTTATTACATACCTTCAGTAATCACACAGCGTCACTTACACTGCATTAGAATGATTACAAGCAAGTCACAACCCTGCCCAGATTCAAAGGGAGGAGACTCAGATCCCGCCTTCTGCCAGGAGAAGTGGAAAGTTTTTAGAAGAGCATGAGGTGTGGCAGTCTGCCCCAGGGAGGAGAGGCCGCAGCCGTCAGAGGGAGAGTGAGGGTCTCAGACCCTGGGAAGGGGGGCTGGCTATTTCTGCACCAAGGATGTTAATTGTAAACCATAAGTCTTTATTGATAGACACGTTCCTTTGTGAAGAGAGGCTGAGAAAATACCAGGAATATCTGATCATCTAACCGAGGAGCGTGTTAAGCTGGTGATAGAATGAGGGCATAGTAGCAAAGGTCCTGCGATTATACCCGGGCAGATCAATCAGTCTGGTGGACAGCACACTGAGCAGGTGTTTATGGAAGCTGGCAGGAACAGCTCTGGGCAAATGTCCTTTTGTATCTCACAGACTCAAGTTTTTCTTTGAACACATTAAAAAACTGAGGTTTTTCTGTATGGCTTAGTTATCTTGTAATATCCCTATATTCTTCTCAGCTGAGCAGAAAGTTAATAGATTCTGGCATAAATCAAAGATCCTTTTAACTCAATTATCTTTGGATAAAGTGATTCAAAAAAAAAAGAAAGAAAGAAAGAAAAAGAAACGTTAATTTATCCATCAGGTTGCTTTTTACTTTATGTATTTATATTGTCAATTCTTTGAGCACTTTCTTTATGCCAAGTTCCGCGCCATCTCCTAGTGCAAACAAACACTAGGAAAACATTCTGGCTTCAACAGGCAAAAGCCACCCACTCAATAGATAGGAGGGAGTGAGGGATTTAGGATGGGGAACTGAGCGTGTCCTGAGAATAGAATCCTCCATCCAGGTTTCTGGATTGCAGGGTTGAAAGTCCCAGGGAAAAGATGGGGTTTAAATACAGCTGTGTACAAAGCTGGGCTTAAACCCAGCTCCACATGTGTGGTTGTCAGTTGAGAATACTCCTCAGGCCACTGCATGAATTAAAAGACACAATGTTTGTGAAGCCCTGGCTTGGCATGCAGTGGACATGCAGAAACCTGTTATTATCAGGTTGGATTTTATTGTAATTTAATATTGACATTATGGTGTGAAGAGTCACTTCCTGTTTACAAGTCACTTTCATCATTTTCATCTCATTTAATTATCATAACAATCCTGTGATCTAGGCAATGTGCACCTAGAGCATTGATATTCAAGGAGGTCAAATGACTCACCTGGGGTCTCCTCGCTAAGTGGCAGGGCCAGGATTTGGAAGCGGGTGACCACACCATTCTATCATGCTGTCTCCTAAATTGCCAAATGACCTTGTGCAAGCACATCATGCCCTGTCCTTCAAATGGACTCCGATCTCTACATCTGCAAATTGTGAGGACTGATTTAAATTATGTCCGAGGCCTTGTCCTGGTCCCCACATATCTGATTAAAAACGTGTGTTCAGCACAGACCCTACTTGCTCCAGAGCTCCTTGTGCAGAAGGAAGCCTCACTGCAGAGGGGCTGGAGGCTGGAGCTGTGCCCAAATCACAGGCCTGGCTGGGCCTTCGTCGCTCTCCCTGCGTGCCAATGGACGGAATTCTCTGGAGGACCTGAGTCCAATCTGGCCAACTTCTGATGACCTTAAGTTATCCTCTGACCTCAAACTTCTGAATATCTGAAGCTTATTTTTAAAATGACTTAGGAAAAGCCATTATAGCTCTCCAGAGCCTCTTTTTTTTATTACCCTCATTTTGCTCCTCCAACAATGGAGAGGGGAAACAGGGTGACAGGCAATCTGTGTGCAATTTTTATCTCTGCTGTTGCTGCCTTTCCATGTGACCCTGGGCAGGTCACATCCCAAACTGAGGGTTATCATTAAGGATTCTCCCTGCTTAAGGATCTGTGAGGCCGCGTGGCTTCCTCTTGAGGGAGAAATGGAAGACGTAGGTTATATATGACCTCAAGATAAGAAAAACAACATTTTCTAGTTACAATTAGAAAACCATTCAGGGATGGCCCACTTCAATTGCCTTTTGTAACAACCTTTCTACTGCACTACAAAGAAGCAGGTGAGGTAAGTGCTTTCTGTATCTGGGTCCAAGAGAGGCTGTAAGTCTTCAACATAATATTGGTTTAAAGCAGCGTTTTCTTCTTTCTGCTTCCTTTCCCTGTTTCTCGATTGGATCAGAAATGAGTGAAAGTCACACAGAATGTAAATATCCAAGTCATGCTGGATGAAGTTTTTCTGTAGCTTGACACAGTCTCACTTCTCCCAGGCATGCTGCCTTGGTCATCTGGCCTCACTCTGCAGAGACACAGGCAGGGATCCACCTGCCCCATGGAGAAGGGTGGGCAGTGCTGGGATCTGCAGTAAGCAGAAGCTGAGGGCACCTCTCCTGTAGCTCCTCCACCCCTCAAATTAAGGAGTTTTATTTTGGTTTCATTTCAGCAGGGAGAAGAAAGAAAGAACTATTTGAGCAATGCTTCACTTCCAGAGCAGAGAGAGGACAGACCCCTCTCCGGCAGTCCGATGACTGCTGCCAGTGGTCCCAAGGGATTGAGAAGAGGTCAGTTGCAACAGCTTTAGGAGCAGTTGCACAATTCACCACAAGGCCACAGGGCAGTGGGGAAGGGATGATTCTAGCCACGTGGAGCAGAGGATAATATACTGGCCAGGGCTCTGGTCACCACTGTGCCATCGACTCTCTGTGTGACCTTGACCAAGTTACTGAACCTCTTTGAACCTTCATTTCCTCACCTGTCTAACTAGGAAATGCTATACTTTTAAATTAAAAAAAAAAAAAAGTATCAGACGGGAAAAGTACTTTGTATAACCCAACTATTTGTTTTATACACTTGGCAATTGAGTATTACAGAGACAGAGAGTGTCTTGCCCAATGTTGCATGGTAATAAAAAGCAATGTTATTTGTAGAAGGTAAAACTCCTTCCCTCATGTTAAACTACTGCTTTTCCTTAGATGTTTGCCAAGGTTCTTCCCAGCTTCATTGTTCTAACCACCTAGTTCCCCCAACTCTGGCTGCTGTCTCTGGAGGTAGTCTCTTGTTGGTCACTACGTGCTTCCTTTGAGACTCTTACTGACATTATAGAGTTCCTCAATTTCTAGTAAGGCCAAGCAAATCATCTCCTCAGCAAGGCTACATGGTCATTAAAATGTTCGTAATCATCCAGGCTCAATTCAGGTCCAATCTTTAGACACAGTGTTGGGCAAGGGCACAGTCAGTGTGGCCACTTGGCCTTGTCTATAGACAGGGATGCTATAGTACCCACCAGGAAAACCTGTGTTCTAGGTCCTGCATGTTCCCTGGATGACATTGTGACCTTGGACAAATCTCAGCCCCCTTCCAAGCTTCAGTTTCCACATATTTAAAACAAATTGGTTGAACCAGATGATCCTAAGATATCTTCCAGCTCTGACATTCCATAGCGCAATATTGTCCAAACTTTCTATGCCTTGGGGGATTTTGGTTAAAAATTAGGAGGATGATATTCACTACAGAAAACCTGGGAATACATGCATGTCTTAGGAACATTAAACAAATACTGAAAAAGAAATCCAAGATATTATGTTGTCCTGTACTTTTAACTCGTATTTTCCAAGGTCCATATCAAATGTTCATAACATCACTACGTTTTAATTTTCTTGTGAAGAATGGTAGATCAGGAGATAGAAGTAATTCCTATTATGGAAATTAATTGTGCTATTTCAGAATCTTATTGAAGCTGATTATATTGTGTGGACATGACTGGATCTTCAGCTTCGTGGACATAGGTCCTGCCTTCAAAGCTCATCTCTTCTAGGAAGCTCAGACATGGATATAAATTACTCAAAGACAAAATATGACATTTTAAAGGTAGAAAGGATCTTAGAGAGGTCATTACCTATCTGAGAGTATTGGGAAAGTCTTCATAGACGAGTTGAATTTGAGCTTGGTTTTGGGAAAGAAATGAACATCAAAGGTAAAAAAGGAGGCCCATCACAGGTAATAGTGTGAAAAAAAGCAGAGGCAGGGAATTCATGGGAAGTTGAATGGCTGGTGACTGAGAAGTTCCCCTGGCTCGGGCACAAGGCTCTGAGAAGTAGTGGGAAAGAAAGCTAATTATAGTATGTTCATATGTCCTATCTCTTTGGCTAGTATGTAAGCACTTTTAGTCAGATCTTTGTTCATTTCATCTTGGGTTTCCTATTAAAGATGACACATACTCACCTCTCAAAACATTTAACAAATAAATAAGTTATATGATTAGGTGGTACTATTCTCCCCAAACCATCCATGGTTGTATCAGGGGTGCTCAAACTATAGCCCGTGGACCACGTGAGGCGATGTGATTGTATTTGTTCCCGTTTTGTTTTTTTTACTTCAAAATAAGATATGTGCAGTGTGCATAGGAATTTGTTCATAGTTTTTTTTTTGTTGTTGTTTGTTTTTTTAACTATAGTCTGGCCCTCCAATGGTCTGAGGGACAGTGAATTGGCCCCCTGTTTAAAAAGTTTGAGGACCTCTGGTTAGATTCTCAGAAGTCAGACTGAACATGATACTTACCCTGTAGCTGTGAAGTGCCACCACTCAGCCCTGTTACTGGAGGTAGGTTATCTCTCACTCGGAGAAGCGAGTATGTCATGTTCATCACCTTCTAACAGTGAAAATGTGACATATACACAACAGAAAACAAGATGCTGACTTCAGCAACTCTGATGCAGAAAAAAGCCATCAACTACAGGTTTTTTTTTTCTTTTCTTTTTTTTGCAATGGCCTATTGGGCCAGTTCTAGGGACAACAGAACAAGAGAATCCTAGAAACCATCCCTGGGTTGCAATCAATAAAATCCCCAAAGAAAACACTATGATAAATATTTACTGAGATTTTGTCACTTAGCAATGTAATATCTGGACTGCTGAGGAAAGAAATAAAGAATCTGGACTTTTCTGTATCTGGATTATAGTAGTGGATAACAAACCCACACGTGTGATAAAAGATACACACACAAAAGGCTACAAGCAAACAAAAGTGAGGAAATTTGAGTAAGGTAGGTAGATGGTATCATTGTCAATCTCTTGATTCTGATTTTGACCCATAGTATTACAAGATGTTATTACTGGGAGAAACTGGGTAAATGCTACATGGGCTCTCTCTATATTATTTCTTATACCTGCACATAAATTCACAATTATCTCAGTAAAGTTTTTATTTAAAAAAAAATGGGGCCAGTCCTAGCTACCTAGGAGGCTGAGGAAGAGAATCACTTGAAGCCAAGAGTTTGAGCTGAGATGCCATGGCACTTTAGCAAGGATGATGAAGTGAGAATGTCTAAAAAAAAAAAAATAAAAAAAAATAAATAAAAGGGCCAAGGTGAGTTCATTAGTACATTTAAAAAAAAAAAATATTGCTTTTTTTTTTTTTACTCTTTATTATTATTATTATTATTTTGTTAGTTGGGATTCATTGAGGGTACAAACAATTATGTCACGTTAATTATATTTCTTAGATCAGGGGTTCTCAACCTGTAGGTTGTAACCCACAGGAACTGTATTAAAGGGCTGCGGCATTAGGAAGGTTGAGAACCACTGTCTTAGATTAAGTCCCTCTTCATTGGTACATTTTTGAGGAGTAAATTATACCAATTCTCCACAATCTGTTCTAGAAGACAGAGACAGAGGAAATACTTTTGAGCTCATTGTATGAGACCAGCATTACCCTAATACCAAAACCTGACAAAAACATTAGTTAAGAAAACCACAGAACCAATATCTGTCATGAACATAAATGTAAAAATCCTCCACAAAATATTAGCAAATTGATTCCAACAATGTATAAATATAATTATAAACCATGACCAAGTAAGATTTATCCCAGATATCTGAGGCTGATTAAACATTTAAAAATCAATTAAAGTAATTCATTACTTTACAGATTCAACAGAGTAAAGAATAAAAATCACATCATATCAATAGATGTGGAAAAAGCATTTAACAAAATCCAATACTCATTTGTGATTAAAAAAAAAATCTCTTAACAAGTTAAAAATACAAAATAACTTCCTCAACTTGATAAAGAACATATATACAAAACATTAGACTTAACATCATACTTAATGATGAGAAACTAAAAGTGTCCTACTAAGATCAGTAAAAAGGCAAGGAAGTAACATCTCATTACTGCTTTTGTAAGTGGTACTGAAAGTCCTCACTATTGTAGTAAGACAAAAGGAAATGAAAGATATATGTGGATTGAGAAAAAAGAAGTAAAACTGTCTACAGATGACATGATTATCTATGTAGAAAATCAGAAAAAAAATCAACCAAAAAACTCTTAGAACTAGGCGGTGCCTATGGCTCACAGGAGTAGGGCACTAGCCGCATATGCAGGAGGTGGCAGGTTCAAACACAGCCCCGGCCAAAAACTGCAACAACAACAACAAAAACTCTTAGAACTAATAAGTAAGAATGATTTAGGACATAAGTTAATTGTTTTCCTATACACAGCAATAAAGAGGGGCAACTTGAAATTAAAAACACGCTACCATTTACATTAGCACTCCAAAAGTGAGGAGTGCTTTATATTTAAGTATAAATCTAACAAATACACATAAGATTTATATAAGGAAAACTGTAGAACTCTGATGAAAGATATCAAAGAAAAACTAAACAGAAAGATATTTCAAGTTCATGGATAAGAAAACTCAATCTTCTCAAGATGTCAGCTCTTTGCAGCCTGCTCTATAGATCAAACATAGTCCCAATCAAAATCTCATCAAGGGTAGCAGTAAACTGATCTTAAAGTTTATATAAACAAGAAAAGATCCAGTATAATCAACTCAATATTGAAATAGAGGAGCAAAGTCAGAGGACTGATGCTACCAAACTTCAAGACTTGCTACAAGTCCACAGCGATCAAGACAGTGTGGTTTTGGTGAAAGAAAAGACAAATGAATCAACAGGATGGAATTAAGGGCCCAGAAATAGACTCACATAAATGGAGTCAACTAATCTTTGACAAAGGAGAAAGGGCAATAGAGTGGTCTAGAAACAGTCTTTTTAGTAAATGGTGTTGGAACTAGACATCCACATACACAAGGAAAGAAAAGAAAGGAAAGGAAAAGAAAAGAGGAAACAAAATAATATAGACAAAGATCTTATACTCGTCACAAAAATTAACTGAAAGTGATCATAGACCTAAATGTGAAATGCAAAACTATAACATAAAATTCCTTGAAGATAATGTAGAAGTAAACCTAGGTTATCTTGGGTATACTGATGACTTTTAAGATACAACACCCAAAGCATGATGCACGAAAGGAGGAAGTGACAGGCTGGACTTCATTAACATTAATAACTTCTGTCCTGTGAAAGACAATGTCAAAGAATGAGAAGACGAGCCTCAGACTGGTAGGAAATATTTGCATAAGACATATTTTATAAAGGGCTGCTATCCAAAACACAAAAAGTTTCTTCTTATCTGATTCATGAAGAAAAAAGAAAAACAGAAAAAAAAAACTCTTAAAATTCAACAACAAAGCTGACTACAAAATAGGCAAAAAACCCAAACAGAATGTCTTCAAAGATGTACAGATGGCCAGGAAGCCTATGAAAAGGTGTTCAACATCAGGTGCCATCAGGGAACCGATAACTAAAACAATGAGACACCACTACATGCCTATCAGAATGGCCAAAGTCCCAAACTCCGACAACACCAAATGCCAGTAAGGATGTGGAGCTGCAGGAACTTTTACTCATTGCTGGTGGGAATGCAAAATGGCACAGACACTGGGAGGCAGTTTAGGGTTTCTTATAAAGCTACATTTTTATCATATAATCCAACAATTGTGCTCCTTGGCATTTGCCCAAATGAATTAAAAATTTATATCAATACAAAACCTGCACATGGATGTTTATAGCAGTTTTATTTATAATTGCTAAAACTTGGAATAACTAAGATGCTCTTCGGTAGGTGAATAGACACATAAGTCATGGTGCATACAGATAATGAAATATTCTTTGGTGCTAAAAAAACCCCCAAACTATCAAGCCTTACAAAGACATGGTGGAAAATTAAATGCATATTTAAAGGAGAAAGAAAGCAATCTGAAAAGGCTACATGATGTATGATTCCAAGCATATGACATTCTGAGGAAGGCAAAACTTTGGGGACAGTAAGAGAAACAGTGGTTTCCAGGAGTAGGCAGGGTGGGAGGTGGGCAGCTGGAGGGGGAGGAAAGAGGGACACACAGGCAGAGCACAGAGGATTGTCAGGACAGTGACACTTAACGGGGGATGTAAATAGTTATGTCTTTGTCATACAACAGAACGTGTGTACAACATCAAGAACGAACCATAATACAAACTCTGAACCTTGAGTTAGAGTGATGTGTCATATTATCAGTTATAAGGAGAGTCACACTACAGTGTGAGATGTCGATAGTTGGGGAGTGTGTGTGTTGGGGGGAATAGGTATGGGAATTCTCTACTTTCTGTTCAATTTTGCTCTGCACCTAAAACTTCTCTGAAAAATAAAGTATATTAATTTTGTTTTGAAAAAATGAATGAATAATATAAAAAGCAGGGACAGTCTTGAGCCTCAGTTCTTTATTGTCAATGGTGTCTCTGGAATCCATGTGGCTCTCTGGGATCCTATCAAGAGGTTGATTAATTTCAGAACACTAATTTCACAATAATACTCACACATTATTTGCCTCCTTCCACTCTTTTTATTGCAAATATACAGTGGAGTTTTCCAGAGGCTATATGACATGTAATATTGCAACAGATTGAATACAACAGTGGCTAAGAGAATCCAGCCATCCTCAATTAGACAAGACATTGAAGAGATATTGCAAAAGTATAGAACAATATCATTCTTCTCACTACATCTGTTTTGATTTGGAAAATAGTTATTTTTCAAAAAAAAATGTTACTTATTTTAGCATGTAATGAGTTTATTGTTATTTTTAATGAAATAATAAATACCATGTTTTTTTTAATCTGACATACTTGCTACTTTGTGCAGGACATAAGAACATAAGCAGTAAGAAGGGTACAAGTGGGAATTGTCACTGGTGAATGACAAGTGAGGATCATGGACGCTCAGGGGAGACTGAGTCTCTTCTGGCCAGAGTAAGCAGAGAAGGCTCCAGCTCAGGGAGAAGGTGGCATTTGGGTTGACTTTGACATAAGGGTAGAGTTTAGACTCTTGGAGATAGTTGAGGAAAGAGAAAAAGACATTCAGCAGAGTGCAAAGATACTGGGCAAGACTGGTGAATGGGACACTGAAACAAGTAGGAGGCATAGAAAATGGAAAATAAAGTTACGACGATGGATGATCAAAAGTGAGTGTGCGTGCATGATGTGGACAGGATGGAGGAAGGACTGAAGTCCTAATTAAAGGGAAGAGGTTGTTTGCGTTGTTTGTATTGTTGGTATTTTAAGTCAGGCTTATTGAGGTGTAATTTACATCCAATAAAAAGCATTCACTTCTCTGAGTTTTGACAAATGCATATAGTCATGTAACCAACACTACCATCAAGGATTAGAACAGTTCCATCACCCAAAAATATTGTTTCTTGTTGAAGTCAATGCTTTTCCCCACCCCCAATTCCTAGGATCTAATGATCTATATTTAAGCCCCATATATTTTATTTTCCTTTTGTAGAACATCATGTAAATGTAATCATAGAGTAGGCTGCCTTGGGGAGTGTTTTTTCCTACACTTAACATGATACACTGGAGATTCATCTGTTTTGTGGTGTGGTATCAGTAGATTGTTCTTTTTTGTTGCTAAGTAGAAATCCACTTGTATGGATTTTTCAGTTTATTTAACTATTCACCAACAGTTCAACCTGTTCAATAATTAACAGGCGTTTGGGTTGTTTCCAGTTTGGGGCAATTATAAATAAAATTTGTTACATACATTCATTTACAAAAGTTAATGTGAACATAAGTGGAGAAGTAACTTTTTAAATTGGTGGTGAAAATGGTTCAAAAAACCCAGTTGAATACAATCTCAGCTCCAACGGTGTGCCTGAAAACCTTTTGATATCCTTCATGTTGGTGATTTAATGACTAGCATCAGGATTCCTAAAATTAATTATTTTAAACCCAATGAGAGACATGAAGCTAACATTTAAAACCAACTTACCAACTTACATATCCAAGAAATTCCTGCAGGAGTCAGGAAACCAGCAAGAGAAGGCAAAGCCCAAAACAAATAAACAAAAACACTATGGAAATTCAAGGAAAGTCTTCAGGCTTGTTCTCCACCTAACCTCTGAGTGATCATGCAAGAAGATTATGGTTGGTGAAGATGAACTCTTTGCATTTGTGAAGAGGTCAAGTGTTAGTCACCCATGAGAGTCTGCTGAGTAAAGCTCAAGTGAATTACAGTCCAGTTATAAGTCCTTCACGGAGGAAACTTACCCTCCTCTGTGGCCAAAGCTCTGTTTACAGATGGAGAACAAGAGATATTGCAATGAAACATTAGAGGCTTGAGTCCCACAAATATTGAACATATAATCATTCAGGCTGAAATTTGCCCTGAAACCATCTACCACAAATGTGGGAGAGTTCACGAGGAACTGCTTACCCCCTTCCCACTATTGAGGGGATCTCTATATACTAGAAAACAGTTTAGCTCTAATTGTTCCATGTTCCTGGGGTGGGGGAAATGGCATTTTTTACAATGAATTTTCTCCAACCTAAAGACTGATAAAACTCTTTGGAATGGAGGAAAGGGAAATTTTAGTTACCATTTTTGTAGTGTTAGTGTACAATGTGTACAATGCACACATTTTTGCCCAAATTTTTGAGGGAGGAATAGGGATGGGTATTACACCTGGGCAGTATAGCTCAGGAGCAAGGATCCTAGTGAGCCAACAAGGGCCGCTGTGCTTTCCCTCCTGGGCTTGCCAGGTACACAGGGCTCCAGTCCAGGAGGATCTGGGATCCATGGGAGTGGGCCACAGTGACCTCTGTGGGTGCTCAGGGGAGAGGACAGTGGCAGGGCTAGCAAGGTAGGCCATGGCTATGTGGTAAGAGGGCTGAGGCCTGAGACCCAGAGCATGGAGGAGACCAGGAGCTCTGTGGAGGGCACCAGGAGCCCCACAGAGACCCCAGGCCATATGGCCTCAGAAGTTTTCGCCTACCCACACGGCCATCCCAGGGAGGGAAAGCCTCCCAGGAGAGGGGAGGGGTAGCCTTCAGAGAACAGGTGGCTACGGGAGGGCAGTGCAATCTGCACATTTATTAGGGGAGTGTTAGTCCTCCCAAGACACGTCTCTCCCAGCCAACAGCAGGCCACTTTCTCAAGGAATATTTTCCTGAAAGTTTGGGCCATAAACACGAGTGAGCATTATACATGGGAGCACAGTTTACACAGCAAAATATGGGGCAATCCAATTACCAACACAATACAGTTAGCAACACAATCCCTTCCAAAGTTCCTTCTTACCCACCCCCTCAAGATCTTCATCACTTTCAATATTCTCCAGCATTTCATATGCTAATGCTTTGAGGTTGAACTTAAATATCTTCTTCTCTCTGAAGCCCGTCTCAAAACTTCAGTTAATTACTCCTCTCTCTGTGTCCCCATTGTATATTACCTCCACCTGTCTAAAGCATTTGTCCCAATATATTATTTGTTCATTTTTCTGTCTTTCTCCATTGCTCTATGAGTCCCCCTAAGAGCAGCAACTCTACTATATTCGTTCCCTGTATCTTCAGTATTTTACACAGCTTCTGGCTTCCAGGAAGAGCCCAACAAGTATTTTTTAATTGATTTTTATTGCAGTGGTCACCTACTTGTCACTGATAGTGGCCCACTGAGGCAACTTACTGCTTTTGCAAACTTTTTTGTCTGATATAAAGTTTGTCCTTGTGATGAATCAAACCAGGTGTTGATAATTTTCACTCATCTTTATTTTAGTTCTTGAGAGCCTCACCTAACTGCTCAGGGACCCACATCCATATTAGACCCTCCAGATATTTCAAGATAGCAGTAGTGACATCTTTGAGTTTTCTCATTTCCCTGCTAACGTCTATCTGTTCCTTTACTTAGTCTGAATTAAGATTTATTTTATATGCAGAATTAAGGCAACACAAACTACTGCTAAAAATGGCATTGGCTCTAGGGTGGGAAGAATTGGAATTGGGAGGAATTGGTTGTGACTCATCTCAAATGAACTCATTCGTGATGATTTCTCAACTCACTTTTACCCAAGAGGTATAACATGTGATTTTGAGAAGGTTGGTGGATTAGCTACTTAGTTTCACAGAGCCTTTCTGCTAAAGATCACAAAAGGTGATAATAGGAATTTGGAGTTTAGCTCTTGGATTAAAGAATGGCCCATGAAAATGGTGGCTTCTGAAGGGCACGTGAAAAGGAAGCAAATACCCTGAGAGATTAACTGACTTCTTCCTGACAGCACAACCAAGCAAATGGCCAATCACTCAAACAGTAACAACAACACAATCAAATTTCTACTTGATTTCATAGGTCCTCTTCTCTAGCAAAAACCCTTACATATTTTAAGATATTAAACTAATATTAACCCACATACGTATTTTAAGACATTAAACTTAATATTAACATATTTAACTTCAAAACTGTTCAGGCATTCATTAAAAAAACATAGAGTGCCACTGTATGTTAGGTTTAATATTAGATGCTGGGAACGTGAAGTTGAATATGATATGTTTCCTCCACGAACCAGCACAGCTGTGCGAACACGTAAGTAGGGGTACAATGTGTAATAGAGAAACATACAACATGACAAGATACTACCCACAACTTCTTAATAAAAAATACCTAGTGGGCACTTGCTGCAAGCCCGGTACTGTTTTAGAGAAAGAGAACTTTGAATGCCATCTGAGGAGGTCATGAGAGATACTGCAAGAAATAACATTTAAGCCTACTTTAGCATCATTGTGTGGATACAGTATTTATACAATCGTGGATACAATATTCATATAATCGTGCAGTTGTGAAAGATTTTTGTAGTGAAACAATCACTATACACCAGGAAAAAAAGCTGACCAATTGCTTTTAAGTTTGTATTATGGGTATTTGTTTGTTTATTCATAATAAACCTTGACTGAAAATCTTCTAAAATCCATCTACTAAGTATTGGGAGAAAGACAAAGATAATTAAACATGAGCTTAGAATAAAACAGGGGACATAGACATAGGCTCACTAATACAAGGCTATGAGAGGGCTGGGGACTGAAGGTGAGAAGAAGAAAAACCAATGTTCAATTCAGTTCAGCTTCTATTTATTCGTTCAATATTTATTGAGCAAGACAAACAGTCCTTCCGGAGCTTGCAGACCGAGTACTGTCACCACGGGGCTTTGGACAGCTACTTTCCTTTTCTAGGAGGGGCGTTGCCATATACAAAACAATGTCTTTGTTTTCACTGGTGTCTAGAATATACTTCTCTTAACATGTTATCTCTCTACAGATGAACCTAGAAGGAAATAGGAAGGAAAGGCTTGAGGAAAACTGAGGATTGAATTTGCCCGCCTCGAGATTCTGGATTGGGCAATTCGCAAATTGTATAATGTAGAAAGGGCTGATTGTTTATTCTGTTCCAATGATAATGTTGACAACAAGTTGGATTAGAGGCGGGTAGAGTGACCTTGATGTCAATAAAATTTACCAGGTGTGAAGTACTAAGTTCCTATGGAATGATTGTTTCTACTCCAAAATGTATCTGTTATTCTAATCAGATTGCTTAAAATTCCATCATTTGCTCTTCAACCTTTTGGTTCTGCAAATCATCCATTAAAATGCAGAGAAATCTACAAACCACAAGTTCTCAGTATGAATCTAGTCTCTTTTTTGTTTTAATCTATGTCCTGGATATAGTGCCCTGAAGATAAAAATTGGTAGGCATTTGCCAGTTAGAAAAAAGAGCAGAAAGAGCCTATGAGGCACAGGACATAGCACGAGCCACGGTCTGGAGTAGAAATGTCTGTGCTGTGTTCAGGTATGTGAATCTGTAGGCTCGCTTTTTTTTTTGCAATGGAAACTTTCAATCAGGAATACCAAGAGACAAACAATTTGAAATGAGAATTGGGTCCAGAGTGTCAGAGTGTGCAATACCTCACTTGGGTTTAAGAACCTTTTTTTTTTTTTTTTTTTTTTGTTCTTTTAATTATGTAGGTACAGGCCAAGAAATGTTTTAGAGAGATTAATCTGGATGGCTTGCGCAGCATAGGAGGAAGCGAAGAGGTGTCGTCATAAGTAATCTGCCAAGTGCATGTGCCAGAAGTGAACACTTGCATGTATCCACCAAATCCCTGTCATGTAAGTTTTCATTGTACACGTGTGTGCACTCTGTTTCGTTGTCTGCCAAATAGCAGGTGGCCCTGTCTCAAGGAAGTTCCTGCTCTGTGTTGGGAGATAAGGATTTGGCCTTCTGTGTGAGTGGGCTCTGAGTGGTAAGTCTCCAGCTACCCTGAGACAGCCTTTGGCTTGCCACTGCGAACCCTATTCCAGGTTCTTAGGCAACAAGTGAGAGCAGACACCAGTCCCCAGCCCTTCCTTGGTCTACTTGATGTGCCAAAAGTTCACACACCAAGTGACACAGCCTTGATGGTTGTTTCCCTTTCTCTAACATATTTCTTTGGAAATGACTTTGTAAATTAAAGAAAAAAGGTTGGATGGTGTGTACTATGAGATGTTGTGTGACAAATTCATGTCAAGAAAAATACCACTACAATAGCATCTCACACCACTTGGTAGTAACATTTCTGCATTTTAAATGAAAATTCAGTAGGAATATTTTTAACTTCATATTATGAAATAATTTCAAATTTATAGAAGAGATGGAAGAATAGCACAACAAATTCTATATACTCTTCTCTCATATTCCCCAAATGTTAACATTTTTACCATATTCTCTTTCTACAAATATATAAAGGAGGTTTTGTTTGTTTTTCTGAACTGTCTGTGAGTATGCTGAAGGTAGAATATCCCATTAGCCCCAAATACTTCAGGATGTATTTTCTGAAAACACGGGTTTTTCTCTTAAAATAACTGCTGTATAATTAGAAAAATCAGCAAATTAATATTGATATAATATTAATGCTAATCTGCAGGCGTTATTCCGATTTCACTATTTGTCTCACTAAAGGACTTTTTTCCTCCCCTCCCCTAGGTTGGTGGAGGTTGTTAATAGTCCTTTCTCTGGTGGGACTGGCTTTATTCTGATGGTATTCCCTCAATTTTTGATGTTAAAATATACTTTCTTTAATGAGAAAGTAGTATTTTTATTAGCCTTTTATAGTACTTATTAGAAAAAATTAAAGATGTCATGCTTATATCATTCCTCTAGTTTTATTAATTCATTCATTATCTGAGTTTAAAAACCACTGATATAATTGACTCCTCCATGGTTGGACATTTAAATTGTTTCCAGATTTTCAAAATTCAAACATTGTTGCAGCAAACAAACTTATAATTTATCTTTTCATTAACATGTGGTTATTTGCATAGGATAAATCCAAAGGAACAGAGAGATCAAAGGAAGATATAGAGCTGCAAACCGCTGGTGGCTTGGCTACCTTGAGAGCCCTAGCAAGAACTGTTTTCTGGTTCCCATATCCAAGGTAAATATATACTCCCAATTGAGTGGTTACCCGGGTTAAAGGATTGTGTACAGATGTGGAAAAATATGTATGACCCCACCCCTCAGCTTCCTCCAGGGATGAGCTTTTAATTATTGTGCATTGGAGAAAAATCAGCTTTCCCCTTCCATGTCAGGGTGACCTTCACGGATTCCTGCAGGCTCAGAGTCTTCCTACAGATCCTCTTCCAACTCTTCCAACTTGGCTGTTGAAAGGGTGTTTTCCTCTGCAGCTAGCATTTGGGTAGGCTGAATGGTCCCTTGGACAGGGAAGAGCTACTGTGTGCTCTAAATGGAATTTGAGCAAATAACACATTGAATTGCACAAAGACATAAATATATTCATAATGTATGTATATATGACTTAATAATAAAATAAATGGACTTTGAAAGTCCAGGAGACAGGCCCTGCACTTCAGCAGGTAATGTTACCTTTTTCTTTTATTCCATTTCTGTTTTATTCAAGGAATTTAATACAAATATTTTCAGACATTCTCTGTTTTCCTCACTCAGAAGACCCTTTGAAAAACGTATGGGAAAAAGTGAATGGTTCCAAGTCTTCTTTCTAGGAAAGAAGACTTTGTGTTCAAACGCTGAACACATTCTCTCTAACAACTAGAGCTGGCCCGGGAGCACATAACCTGAGACAGGTTTACACCTCATTAGCCCACATCATTTATATACAATTCCGTGTAAAGATATGTAAATATCCTAGAATATCCTAGAATTTTAGAGCTTATCGAGCTTCAGAACAAAGGGTCCATTTTATAGATGAGGGAGCCTGAAGGGTGGAAACCACTTCTCCCAGGGTCATGGTCTCCATCTGGCCATGGTCTCCTGGAAGTGTAGCAAACAATCTACTCAGACACCAGGATATTACAATTTCCACTTATGTAATTTTGAAATAGTTATAGATTCACAAGAAGTTGTAAAAACAAAATGAAGGGAGGTAGGTCCCATTGTATCCTTCACCTACTTTTCCTCAGTGGTAGTATCCTGAGTAACTGTAGTTCAAAATCAAAACAGGGAAATCAACCTTGGTACAAACTAAAGAGCTTGTACACATTTTCCCAGTTGTTACATTTACTTACTGCGTGTGTATGTATGTGGTCCTATGCAATTTTTCCCACAGGTGTAGATTCATGTAACCACCAAGAACTTCTATTTATATTTTAAATCCAAAAAAGAAAGAAAACTTAACCAATGCTTAATAATTGGATGGGTGGGTGCGGCTGCCCAAATTGGGCTCCACGTGTATATTAGACGATTGCATACTTTATAACATACCTGAGACCTCTTAAAAGGAGACTGGGAATTGAACAGCATGGTGATCCACATCCATTCTTTCTTAAACTCCCAATGTTTTGTGACAGTCTTCAGTTAACATGTGTCCCATGTGGATCTATGGATTATATTATCCATTCTTCACTAAACTAAACTTTTTAAAATGGACTTCAGTGAGTTAAAGTAATTTCTGCCTTCAAAGATTTCTATAAGCAGTTGGGCAGGGTGGCTCATGCCTATAATCGTAGCACTCTGGGAGGCCAAGGCAGGTGAATTGCTTCAGTTCAGGAGTTCAAGACCAGCCTGAGCAGGAGCAAGACCTGGTCTTTACTAAAAATAGAAAAACTAGCCATGCATTATGGCAGGTGCCTGTTGTCCCAGCTACTCAGGAGGCTGAGGGCAGGAAGCTCATTTGAACCTTGGACTTTGAGGTTGCTGTGAGCTATGATGCCACCATAGCACTCTACATAGGGTGACAGAGTGATACTTTGTCTTCAAAAAAAAAAAAAAAAAAAAAGAAAGAAAGAAAGAAAGAAAAGATTTTCTACAAGCAGTGGATTGAAAATAGTATCTATGTTGCAAGCCCAGCCAGACAATAAGGAAACAGCAGACCTGCTCCTCCTCCTGGTAAAAGCTGTCTGGTAGGCAGGTGGCAAGGAAAAAACCAGTAACCATCTAATGGAACTGACAAGGAGGCAACCAAAAGACAATTGAAATTCTCCAGCAAATGTTTTGAGAACGGATTTATATCCACGACTGTTCACAATGTAAGCATATATTGTCATGAGATACAGTTAATGACAGGAAGAGGCTGTCATGATTGATAGGACATCCTGAAGATGATGACATGCCTTTCCAATATGTTCATTCATGTCTAAAGTCACGTGATGTTCAGTAGGAGTAAACGGAATTCCGTTTACAATGCGGCAGCAAACTAAAGCGCAATCCTTTGCCCACTTATTAACTGTGAGACCTTAGGTATAACGTGATGCCTCCCCCACAGGCTTCTTGGAAGACCAAGGAAGAAAAAGATGTGAACATATTTGTAAATCATAAAGGATTCTGTGCTAATAGGATATTTATGATATTAGCAATCGTTTTAGCATGAAATTTCAGAAGAAAGTTAATTGAATAGGAAAGTTATCTAATGGGCAAATCTTTGAGAACATGTCTATTTTTTTGGTAGTCTGGGTGGGGAACTAATTCTTTGAGGTAGAAAAATATATTCAGGAGTAGCAGCACTGTGGAGTGTCTGCAGACTCAGATTTGGATGCTGACTTACTACTGTTGTGACCTTGAGCAAGACGCTTAATCCCTCCAAGTGTCTGCTTCCTCATTTGAAGACTTGGTTAATGTATCACCCCTCTGGCAGGGTCATAGTGAGGATGGAATGAGACAATCATAGGTTGGCATAGTCCCTGGCACACTGCCCCTTCTCAGACCACATGAGTTTTCTTTCTCCTCCCTCTTTCCCTTTAGGCAGCTCCTGAAACCTACTCTGCAGAAAGCCTCCACTCCACCAACTATAACAGGATATTCGTGGAGGACTGACTGAGTACCCGGACTTTTTCAGAAAACGCACAGCATTTAAAAGTTTTGTGCTTGTAGTGAGTGCTTAATAAAAGTCTCATTAGATGAATGGCTGGAATTAATTATGTCTAAGGGGGAGCACATGTGGAGTCTCAGGTCAAAGTCCTTTGGTCTCGGGATTTCGGACACCAGCTGCCACTACCCAGGCTTATGTTGGACAGACATCAGTATAATAACACCTTGGATTTGTACAGAGCAGGGGTGGCGAACAAGTTCGACACAAAGAGCCAAAATTTTAAACTGTGAGAGTCAGAGAGCCACACCACGCAGTGACCTGCCAAAACAGTGAAACACTCACACAAAAGCATATAATTTTAACAATAATATATTAAACACATAATATAACATGCTCAGTCAGGTGTTTTTTGTTACCTTGTTGGAGTGATGGGATGATAATCTCAGTGGGATTTCTGGCATCTTTTGCTTTCAGTAATCTTCTGCAAA
>CAUYPK010041357.1:0-22040 GCA_963574355.1 Loris lydekkerianus
AGAGAATTCATCACCACTAGACCAGCTCTACAAGAAATGCGTAAGAGGGTCCTACACCTGGAAGTGAAATCTGTGAAACTCAAAGGTAGAGCACACATACAAAGAAGGAAGAGAAAGGACTCAAAAGTTACCATTACAAAAACCAACCAAACCACAAATGATAAGATAGAAAGAAAAGAATAAAGGATACATAAAACAATCAGAAATTGATTAATAAAATGGCAAGAATAAGCCCTCATGTCAATAATAACCTTAAATGTAAACACATTAAACTTTCCACTTAAAAGATAAAAAAAGAAGAAGACAAATGGCTAACAAGCATATGAAAAAATGCTCATTGTCCCTAATTATCAGAGAAATGCAAATCAAAACTACCCTGAGATTCACCTAATCCCAGTGAGAATGGTCCACATCACAAAATCTCAAAGCTGCAGTTGCTGACGTGGTTGTGGAGAGAACAGTACACTTTTACACTGCTGGTGGCACTGAAAACTTATACAACCTTTTGGGAAGGAAGTATGGAGAATCTTTAAAGAACTCAAACTAAACCTCCTATTCAATTTGCAATCCCATTACTGGGCATCTACTCAGAAGAGAAAAAATCATTTTATCATAAGGACATTTGCACTAGTCTGTTTATTGCAGCCCAATTACAATTGCCAAATTGTGGAAATAACCTAAATGCCCACCAATCCAGGAATGGATTAACCAGCTGTGATATATGTACACCACGGAATACTATACAGCCACTAAAAAGGATGGTGACTTTACATCTTTTGTATTAAATTGGATGGAGTTGAACTATATTCTTCTTAGTAAAGCATCACAAGAATGGAGATGCAAGAATCCAATGTATTCAATTCTGATATGAGGACAATTGATGCTATTATAGTACATGGTTGGGGGAGAAGGAATGGGGGTAGGCGGAAAAGGGAAGGAGGGAGGGGAGAGTGGGGCCATGGTGTGTGACACACCTCCTTAGGCATGGGACACTATTAATAGAGGGACTTCACCCAGCAAACACACACAATGTAACCTGGCTCATTGTAGCCTCAATGATTCCCACCACCACCACAAAAAAAAAAACAAACAAACAAACAAAAAAAAAAAAACTTGAACAATTAAAAAAAAAAAACAGGAAAGAATGAAAAACAGGAAACAATATAGCACATACAGTATTAGCAAAGTAGAGGCCTGTGACTAATTCTCAGGTTCACCTTCCTGTGTTCCAAGGCATTTCACACTTGAAACACACATGTTCAACTAAGTTCAGAGCAGCCAGAAGTACCATGGTCCCCTTGTTCATTGCTAGTCACAAGCCCCAGAGAATAATAACTAAGTCACATTCTTCAGAGCTGCTATATTTCATCATAGCTGGTAACTAGCTATTCAATAAATGTTATTGGTGACAAAGTATGATTTTTGGTCTGGCACATAGTTTTTGATCAGATTTTCATTTACATTGGATCTATTGTCTGTTACATATTTCTTTCATAATGTTGCAAAAATAATTTCCCATGGGCCAAGCATTAGGCATACAGGAAACTATAGGAAGAGCCACAGAAGCTGCTGTTAACACTTCCTTTCTAGTCACTGTGGGGTTTTTCTTCATATATATTATCATAATAACAGGTGAAATTGAGAAAAGATTTAACAGGTACATAGGTGTATATAGTTTACAAGTAGCACTTGGTAAATTACAATATATCCAGTCTTGATTTAAAAATAAGACTGGAAAGAGTCATAATCAAATATTTAGGGATATAAGTCTAGGAACAATTTTCAATGTCATATAATAAAATGGTGAAACACTAAATGTAAATACCAATTTTAATGAAAAATAAGAAAAATGTATCTTTATAATTAACCTCGTTCTGTAATTCTAAGTGAATATAATTTCATAATAAAATGAATTAGAAAAAGTATTTTAAAACAAGGAAAAAAATGAAACTTACAACCTTGTCTTCCTGTGAAAAGAGAATTAAGGTGTTCAAATATAAAATACATGTAAAAAGTTACACTTTGCTCATCCATTGATTAAACAAATATTGAATCTTTGTATGCCCAATACTCTGCAACTTAAAGGAGGAAACAATGAACTTATCAGAGTTTCTATATTCAGGAAACTTAGCTGACCATGGTGGTCCTCAGCCCCAGCTGTGTATCAGAGTTACACGAGGAGCATTTTGCTAAATATGCATTCATAGGCCATATCCCAGACTTACTAAATCATAATATTAAAGGGTAGGGCATGAGCCCCTTTATTATTATTTTTTTATATTGACAAACAAAACTTGTAGATATGTACGGTCTTCCCATTTTACTCTCTATTTCTATGAGCTTGACTTCGTTTAGATTCAACATATAAGTGAGATCATGTGGTGTATCTCTGTCTTTGCTTTGGACTCCTTTGTTTTGGAAGGAAAAAAAAAAAAAAAAAAAAAAACCTTTCCAAATAATTTTTTATGTATACCTGATCATTAACCACTACTCCTAAGGAATAGAATTATTATACAATCAATGAGTTACGTATTTTGAGAAATGAAACCAAGTAAAGAAAAGGGGCTTTGCCTGAATTGTGCAAATCAAGAAAGAGTTCTTGCTGAAAAGGATTAGTAAGCCAAAAACGTCATGATGGGTAAGAATTTCTTAGAGGATTATGTAGGTATATGAAGTTTGTTCCATGCAGAAAAAAGAAAAAAATAAAACTAGTACTAAAAATTCCAATGTAACAGAATATCTAAAATCAAGAAGAATTTTTTTTTTCTATATACCAATTTTAAATGTTTGGAACATATAATGGGGAAAAATAACTAATATTGGCAACATACTTTAATTTTCCAGAAAAATGTAACAAGAAATTTATAGATTCTGTAAAAATAAGAATAAATCTCAGAAAAGCGTATTCTGAGTTATGCAAAAAAAAATCTTAAAAATAAACTATGTATAGTATTCTTGAATGGGAAAATTCAATTATATCATTTAAATATTTCCAAAATTAGTATACAAAGAGAAAAAAATAGTATTATGTGATTTATATTTGTTCTACAGTTATTTAGTAGAGTATAGTCAAAATATCTTAAGTTCCCTTAGTTTACACTCAGTTTCCAACTCATTTAGATACATTTTAAGTTGATATATTTTTTTAAAAATTTCCTTTTATTTATTCTCAGCTTATTTCATTTTATTTTGGAGACTGTATTTCAGTTTCTAAGTGGAAAATACCTTATATTCAATCTTCCTATATGAATCAAATATAGGAGAATATTAGGAAAAAAATTTAAGAACAAAGATGAAAATGTAGAAAATAAATTTTCAACCAGAACACTGAATACCAAACTTGACCCAAGAAGAATAAACATAAATGGACTCTTCATTATATTAAAAATTATAGAATTTTAAAATTTTAAAAATTATAGAAAACATAACATTTAAAAATCAAACCAGGGCCTCTGTCAATGACTGAATAGTTTTTTTAAATACAAATCTCTAGGCTAGATAAATTTTAAAAGAAAAAGAAAGTTTTTTTTTTTTGTTTGTTTGTTTTTTTTTCTTTAGAGTAATCATTGGCAATCCTCCAATGCAAGGAATCTGTGGGTCAAAGATTCAGAATAAGAAGAAAGAAAAGAAATGAGTTGGGCATTTGGATCCAATGTCCCCTTGATAAGAATTAGGCAAATCTTAATTTAGTAAGATGTTTTATCAAATGATACATGTAGCAAGCAAAGGAAAAGAACAAAGATATCAAATATGTGAACATCTTCATCAAAAATTATTGACTTAAGTAATAATTATAGAATTTATACACAATGATAGCAGAAATGGGTATTTTCCAACTCACATTAAATATTTACCAAGGTAGTCTTCTCTTATGCCATAAAATAAATCTCAAAAAGATTAAAATTATATAAAGTATGATCTTTGATCATAGATTAATTAAACTAGAAAAAAGTAATAAGATATTAGTAAGAAAATACTCATATTTGTAAATTAATACAATTCTAAATAACTGATGAGGAAGAAAAAATCACAATGGAAGTAAAATACTTTGAACTAAGTCATAACAAAATACATATTATACTTTGCAAGATCCAGTTACAAATTGACTAGATGAATTTTTATATACTGGCTTTCAGGAAATTTTATATACTAAAAAATAATAAATGTGAAAATCAATTACCTTGAACATAACTCCTAAAAAAATAGAAAAGCAATAACAAAAGCCTGAAAGAAAACAAAATATTTAAGGAATCAAAAAAATGAGAAGGAAAAGAAATAAAAAAGATAAGAAATAAAGAAAATAGAAAACCAACAACCAAGTTGATTTACACAGCCAGAGATATATGAACCAAATTGAAACACCTGACAAAGATTGAGTCAAGAAGAAAGCAGTCACAAATAGCAATATTGTGAACAATATCACTTAATGCAATGAAAACAAGGATATTGAAATAGGTATTCTACTTTTCCAGCAATAATTAAGCAACAAATATAATTTAAGCAAATTTTAGAATTCATTCACATAACTTCATTCATGTTAGGCAAATATTTATTAGCTTTTATTATGTATTAGTATCTTGGGTAGGCCTTGGAAAATACCATGACCTCAAACTTACAAACCAGTGAAATGAATACTTCTGAATAATTTCAAAACAATCTTAAGTGCTGTCTTAACAATCAACCCAGAGTGATAAAAGAGTGTGCATAAGAGCCATCAACCCAAGACCAGGCTGCCAATGAGGGTTTTCTGGAGGAAGTAGGAAAGTGAGTCTTAAAGACACAAGAAAATGTCAATGAAAACTTCCTAGTCAGGGCCTAGAGTGTGTCCAAAGGTATGACAGATAATTTTAGGTGTTAAATTGACTGGATAAAGGAATACCTAGAGAATTAGTAAAGCATCACTTATGGATGTATCTGTGAGGGCGTTTCCAGAGGAGACAGGCACGTGAGCTGGTGGACTGGGTGGGGAAGATCTGTACTCAATGTGGCAGGCACCATCCAATTGGTTGGGGGCCCGTATAGATCAAAAAGGCAGAGAGAAGGCAATTTCCTCTTCCTTTTCCCTCAAACGTTAGAACTCCAGGCTCTCCTAACTTTGGACTCATAGCTAGATTATACCAGGAAATCCATCTTCCCCTGTTCCTCAGGTCTTCATCCTCAGACTGAGAGTTACATCATCAGCTTCGTTGGTTCTGAAGCTTTTGGACTTGGACTGAGCCATGCTACCAGCATCCCAGGGTCTCCAGTTTGTAGATGGCCTATCATGGAACTTCTCAGCCTCCATTATCACACGAGCCAATTCTTCTAATAAGCACCCTCTCATCGATGTATGTATGTGTGTACGTACACACATATGTATCTATCTATCTATCTAAATACAAATTTCCTATTGTGAATGTCTCCTTTACCCTGAATAATGTAATAGGCATGTAGACTTGCTGCACCCTGACTTTTTGGGGAATTACCCAAGGTTGACATTGTTAGATTGTATATGAAGGCCTGTCACTGAGGAAGAGGGAAGCCTAAAGGAGATTGTTATAAATGCAGGAATACGATGATAAAGGTCATGAATAACTTTCGTACTCCAAACAATGGGCTTCTGTGACAAATTTCATAAAAGGGAGTAACATGAATGATTAAGGTTTTGCTATGAGTCTTGCTTCTCAAAGTGTAATCACCAGCCTCATGGGTGATCTTGTAAATGTAGAAACACAGACTCTATTCCAGATCTACTGAATAAGAATCTGCCTTTTAACAAATTTCTCAGATGAATGCACATGTAACTTTGAGAAATGCTGAATCTGATATTGAAAAGAGTATGTATTCTCCCTTTATAAAGGCAATAGTCAAGAGAGAAGCCAATTATTAAGAAAACTATAGCACTCCATATACAAATTGAAAGGAATTTAATAAGGCATGAAAGAAAAATAGGAAATTAAATTTGAAAAGAAAGAAATCCTTATTTTTATAAATTCAAGTACATATATGCTAAATTAAATTTGGAGATTAAGAAAGAAATAAAAAATTTTAATATTGTCAATAGCTTGAATGAAAAGAAAAATGATGAATATGTACCTGTAGTCCCAGCTACTTGGGAGGCTGAGGCAAGAGAATCACATAAGCCCAAGTGTGTGAGCTTGCTGTGAGCTGTGATACCACAATACTCTACTGATGGTGACATAATGAGAAAAAAAAAGAAAAAAAAAAAATGATGAATATACTGAAAGCAAGTATAGAAAATACCTCATCATAGAATAAGTTTAGTGATATTATGTTAAAATTAAATAGCCAATGATTCTGTAAGAAGGCTTTGAAAACAGTAAGTCAACAATTTTATGGTTTTTCATAGTTTACAAAACTTTTCTACATTTGTCCAATTTTTAATTAACTGTCTCATAGAATTAACTTGATATTACTCCTTTAAGGAATGTTTACATTTCATAAAACACTAGCTATTTTCTTTGAAATTTAAGACTCATGAGGTTAGGGTTAGGGCAACATAATATATGTTCAGAGATTCTTGAATTAAACTCACGTATGCTGTGTACTTGTGACTACTGCTCAAGAAATACATGACAAATTTCAAGATTTTTGCATTAGTATTAAAACATTCATGGAAGAATTTGCCTGAGTTTTCATCTTCTATGATACTACCCTTGGGAGCTATTCTGAAAGCTATGCCCACATAAGCTATCCTTCAGCAAGTCTCCATTTCAGCATTACTAATGCACGCACATTACTCCTGCTGATAATGGCTTTTTTGTTTGTTTTTTAACTCAAGGAGTTGGAAAAATCCAGCAGAAAATGTAAAAGATATTGCTGCTATAATGTTGGTGATAGAAATTACAAAATAGCCACATTATAGGTTTGCTAACTATGTCTGAATTATGTATCTTGTCATAAAAGTGGAAAATGATAGATTTTTAAACAACCTCTGACTCTTTGACTCCACAAGAAAAATTATTAAAGTGACTGCCTACTCTGGCTACATTGAAATTTTCATTGACAAAGCAAAAGGAAAGCCCACATGCCTACTGCAACCCCAATGGCAAAGTTACTTTCTGTAAACATCTAGTCTTAATTGGTCATTCATCAATGATGAGTACCAGAATAGAGATGCCTTGCTAAATCTGGAAGTATGTTAACACCATTTTTTTTTTTTTTTTTTTTTTTTTTTGCATGCCAGAAACATTACCCTACTAAATTTAACTCTTACTCTATAAAATTTCTGGGGCAATTTTGGTTATTAAATTTTATTCAGTATTAAATTATATTTGATATCAAACATACTGTTATTGCCATATGTTTAATGTAACCCTATTTTCACTGGTTTGTATTAAAAAGAACGGGTTTTTAAACTAAAAGGCTGAAATAAAATTATATATACTCATTTACATTGAAATTCACATTTACTTAATATACATTGACTAGGCATTTATAGTCTAAAAAGCATTCTTATAGGTATGTTATTACTGATGCATAAGAACAGGAATGTAAAGATGAACATGATCTATATTCCATTTTAAATGCTATAAAATATAATACAGCCAAATGAAGAATAGTAACAGACAACCAGTGTTGCCATGAAGGAGCATAATCTGAAAACCAAAGACAGCTTGGATTCCCTAATGGAATACATTTAGAAGACTTGTTACTAATAATTTAAAATTCATTTTAAAAATGACTTCTGTTATTGTTTTCTATGTTTCTTCAAAAAAAAAGTATATGAATTTGTACAAGTGAGTTAAAGAGGGTAATGAATTTCAAACAGTTTATATAGGTAATACAAAGCTTAAATCCATTCTTAAGTTTAAAAAAAATTATCAAACTTCCATTTTAGCAATGAATGTTTTATATGTTATTTCCATAAATGTAGACATGGATATTACATCTTTATATAGACAAGCTTTCCTATATGACCTCCTTTGTGGCTGCTGATACAATTGCAAATTCCTAGCATATTTCAAATTAAGCCACTGAAGTGTATTTTTTGTTAATTTTTTATTGACTTTAACATAATCTCAGAGTAAACAAATAAATGCAAATAAACTTCAAAAGGCTGTGGTATCAAATGCATGTTGCTAATGGTAGAATGCCATTTACTGGGAATTTTTTTTTCTTTTCGGTTATTCTTTGAAAGAAAATTTTATGGCTGAAAATCCATTTTAATCATATTCATTAAAGCAGAAAGTACATATTATCTAATTTTTCAATGCCTTGACCACATAGACATACATATGCCTTAAACTTTATAATAAAGGTAAGTCTATTTAATATAATTTCATATTTTATTTTATTTTTTGTTTTGGAGACAGAGTCTCATTCACCCTGGGGTTGAGTGCTATGCTGTCCCAGCTCACAGCAACCTCAAACTCTTGGCTCAAATGATTCTCTTGCCTCAGCCCCAACTCCTGAGCTCAAGCAATCCACCCACTCTTGGCCTCCCAGAGTGCTATAATTACAGGTGTGAGCCATCGCACCTGGCTAGTTCATTTTAAATAGATATTTTAATCAACTGAATTAGTTTCTGTTGTTTGTCTTTTACAACGTAAAAAAGAAAACAAACAATACATCATTTTGCCCAATAAGTCAGAAGATAAAATAAACCAAAAACTTCTTTTTCTGAGTTTTAATACTACTTAAAATCATCTTTTTTCATTATTTCTGTTTCTCTTTTAACATAAAGATCAACAGCTTATATATGGAAATCAAATGAGAGGTGATTTTTCTCTGTAATGCTTTGTGTTATTTATTTATGGCTTAAAATGCCTCTCTCTTTTCCAAATCAACAGCCTTCAATTTTAAATCCTTGAAGATTTTATTATCAAACGAGATCCTTAGACTATATCTACTTTAGGGCACAGTTAAGTCTGTAATGAAGCTGCATGACAACCTAAAGGCAACACACTTTAAATGTTTGTCCAACTGAAATTTCAAGGCTCATTCCTCATATCTTTAGATAATTTTCCTGTTTTTTTTTTTTTTTTTTTAATCACAGAGCAGGAATAAATAAAATTAATGATATTTAAAATAATAATTTCATTTCAAAATCATACTTGTTAACAGGTTATGCACTTGAGTTTTGCGTTGGGTTCAAGGTACTTATATACTTGAGAATGTTTTCTAACTTAGTTTTCCTAAAACCTTGAAATTTGTACTAAAGAATAAAAAGAAAAGAGGGGTGGAGCAAGATGGTGAATTAGAAACAGCTCCTTATTAGCCATGCCAAGCAAGACAGAGAAAGAGAACTCCAGCCACCTCTGGTTAGGGGAACTTACCCAGGGAAATCACTCCAAGAGCACAGTGAAGCAATGATGGACTCCAAAAGCCAGTGAGGAGGTCTGGAGCTAGGAAAACTAGGACAGAAGGCAAGTGCTTGTGTAAGGAAGGACTGGCCTCACATAGAGGAGGTCTGGAGCTAGGAAAACTAGGACAGAAGGCAAGTGCTTGTGTAAGGAGGGACAGCCCTCACATAGAGGACCAGAGACAGGAAAGGACTGTCTGGCAGTTTTATGATTTTGTCTAAATTGCTCACTGGAGCTGCCTTGCAAATGAGTGACTCCAACAGTATCTAGTGGCTGGGATTGAATACAGGATGGGGTGAATCTCCCATGAGTTTGGCTACTATCAGGGCACCACCATTGTGGGAAGGCCGCATTGGAGGAACAGGCCACAGAATTCTAGTGCACGGCCAGCTCTGGTGTGCTTGCTGAGCTTGGGCAATCAATCATTCTTAGGGTGAGCTGAGCAGACACTTAACCCCGGGAAGACCACTTTGTTGGCAGGGGGCACTGTTTGACATGCCTACTAAGGAAGCTGGAGAGCTTCAGGACCCCAATCTCATGAGGACTAAAGGCAGCCAGCTCCTGATAAGGGCAAATAGGAAGACAGGACCGACCTCCTCTGCAACTAGAAAGTAGCTTCAACCCCCATTTTGTATATAGCTAAAGCAGCATTTGTGTTCTCCATCTAACACCACAGTGCCACCTGGTGTCCAGGCAATATATTACTACATATAGTTTTATATATATTTATATAATTATATATATTTCTTTCATTTTTGTTCCTTTTCCTATTATTCCTTAGTTTATTCTCTCTCTGTCTCTTTTTTTTTTCTTGTGCCCTAGGTATGAAACAGCTCTACTCTGCCCCTGACTGATATAAGAGTAACACCACCAATGAGGTGCCTCTTTGCTATTTTCTATTTTTTTGTTGTTATTGTTGTGTTTCTGGTTGTTTGTAGTTTTGTTTTTTGGTTTGGTTGTATTTTTATTTTTTCATTTTTACTTTAGTAATTAGCAAGGGCTCCTCCATTTTTATTAGTTTTTAGCCCCCTTTATTCTTTCTTCCTTTCTTATGTCTCTCTTTTTTTTCTCTTTTTTCTCTTTTTCTCTTTGGTATAGATTTTTCTACTTCTCTAATATTTCCCACATAAATTCTCATACAACATAAAATATCCCTTTTTTTTTTTTTATTTTATAGAACAGTGGTTCTCAACCTGTGAGTCGTGACCCACAGGAAATGTATTAAAGGGCTGCAGCATTAGGAAGGTTGAGAACCACTGTTAGACAAGGTGGACATAAAAATCATGTGCAATTGAAATAGTTTAAATAGTGAATTACAAAAGAACTTTAAGTCCAACATGTACAATTGTATTTTTAATATTTTTATCTATTTTTTTAATCTTTTTTTTTTTTTTTTTTCATCTTTTCTCTGAGGGCTTGAAGGTCATAGCATTATTCTGGCTGGGAGTTACAACTTTGGTCTGACTCAAGGATGTCACAATTCAAGCTCTAGCATGTCCTAATTTTGGCCTTTGCAAAGACACTATTGGTAGGTCCCCTCTGCAACACACTGCTTATTTTTATTTCTTCTATGTTTGGCAGAGGTGGGGCTCATTTTTGCCTTTGTGGGTAAGGAGCTAATGACTTCAAACAACCCACCCAGTCCAGCCTTCTAAATGCCCAGATTTGCAGGTGTGGCCATAGCACCCTGCCAATCACCACCATTTCTTCTATCACCCTCTTTCTGGCCTCTCTCCTTCTCTTCCATTATTTTCATTCATCTTCCCTTTTTTTCTTCATCTTTATCCTATTCTTTTGTTTCTCCCTTCTTGCTCTTTAATCTTATCTTCCTTTTGGTCTTATACCAAAAAGCCATTTCAACACCTAAGCTCTAAGACAAGGTAATTTAAAGTGAAGGAGGTAATGAGAAGGAAAAAGAAGGGGAAGAAAGTGAACAAGAAGAACATACATAAAAAGGCACCAACAGAAAAAAATTGGCAACTTGATAAGCCAAAACTGAGCAACCCCCCAAACAACCATGACAAAGATAAAACAGACTTTTTCCTTTGTAAACAATTAATGTAAATGACAGAAAGGGAATTTAAAATATAGATGGAAAAGGCACTAAAGGGAATTGATGAGAAAGTGGAAAAACAGAAATAGAAAATAGATGAAAGATAGAAGAATATAGAAAAGATATGGCAGAGCTTAAGAAAATGAAGGAGTATATTTGGGAACTTAAGATGGAGTAAGAAGCATCAATAACATATTAGACTAGGGAGAAGAAAAAATCTCAGAGGATAAAGCTCTTGAGCTAACCCAGGCAGTTAAAGAAGGAGAAAAGAAGAAAGAGAATTCAGAACATTTACTCAGAGAATTATGGGACTTCAAAAAGCATTCAAACATAAGAATTATGGGGATTTCTGAAGGGAAAGAAGAAAGCCCTAGACTAGAGGAATATTTGCTATCACCTTTACCATTCAAATAGTGCTGGAAGTTCTAACCAAAGCAATCAGGCAAGAGAAAGATTTACAGAGCATCCAAATAGGGGCAAAGGAGGTCAAACTCTCACTCTGCTGATGAAAAGATCTTATACTTAGACAACCCCAGAGACTCATACACAAGACTCCTAGAAGTGATTTGAAAAATACAATAATGTGTCAGGGTACTAAATCAATGTCCACAAATCTGTAGCTTTTGTATATGCCGTTAACAGCCAAGTTGAGAAACTAACCAGAGCACAATTCCCTTTATAGTAGCTTTAAACAAAATAATATACCTAGGAAGATACCTAACAAAAGAGGTGAAGGGCCTCTATAAAGAGAATTATGAAACCCTAAGAAAAGAAATAGCAGAAGATATGAACAAATTGAAAAATATATCATGCTCTTGGCTGGGAAGAATCAACAAAACAATCTACAGATTCAAAGCAATCCCCTTTAAAATACCAACATCATACTTTGAAGAACTGGAAAAAACAGTTTTTCATTTTGTATGAAACCAAAAAAAAGCCCTGTATAGCCAAATCAATTCTTAGTAATAAAAACAAACCCAGAGGCATTGCTCTACCAGTTTTTAGGTTATAGTACAAGTTCACCAAGATTAACAACATGGTATTGACACAAAAATAGAGACATAGACATTTGGAACTGAATGGAAAACCAAGATATGAAACCAGTCTCTTACAGCCATCTGATCTTTGATAAATGAAACAAAAGCATATACTAGGAAAAAGAATTCCCATTCAACAAATGGTGCTGGGAGAACAGCATAACCACATGTAGAAGACTGAATCTGGACCTGTACCTCTCACCACTTACAAAAACTGATTCAAGATGGATAAAAGATTAAAAGCTAATAGATGAAATGAAAAAAAAAATTCTAGAAATAAGTGTGAGAAAAAGTCTGGAGGATGTCACCCTGGAGAAAGATTTTATGAAGAAGACTTTAGTGACAATCACAACAATAACAAAAATAAACAAATGGGACTTAATCAAACTGAAAAGGTTCTGGACAACTAAGAACTCAACCTCTAAAGCAAATAGACAACCTTCAGAATGGGAAAAGATACTTGCATGTTACAAATCTGACAAAGGCTTGATAAGTAGGAACGACAGAGAACCCAAATTAACAACAAAAAAAGAGCAAAAATCCGATATATTTTTGGGAAAAAGACATGAACAGAACTTTCTCTGATGAAGACAGGCAAATGGCTAGCAAACTATGAAAAAATGCTCATCATTCCTAATCCTCAGAGAAATGAAAATTAGTACTACCCAAAGATATCTTCACCTGACCTCAATGAGAATAGCCCAAGTCACAAAGTTTCAAAGTTGCAGATGTCGGCGTGAATGTGGAGAGAAGGGAAACTTTTGCACTTTTGGTGGGATTTCAAACTAATATAGATTCTTTTGGAAAGAAGTATGGAGAATCCTCAAAGAAATAAAATTAGATCTTCCATTTGATCCTGCAATCCCACTGCTAGCTATCTACCCAGAAGAAAAAAAAATCATTTTATCATAAAAACATTTGCACTAGATTGTTTATCACAACTCAATTTACAATTTCCAAGATGTGGAAACAATTTAAATGCTCATCGACTCAGGAATGGATTTACAAATTGTGGTATATGTACAGCATGGAATACTATTCAACCATAAAAAGACTGTGACTTTACATGTTTTATATTAACCCGGATGGAGTTGAAACATATTCTTAGTAAAGTATAACAAGAATGGATAAGAAAATATCCAATGTACTTAATACTAATATGAAACCAGCAGATGATCTAATTCATACCCACATAGGAGTAAAACTCAATTCAAGTTTGGGGGAAGGAGAAAGAAGGAGGGGGGCAGAGAAAAGGAGGGACAATTGGTGTGCTCCTGGTTAATGGGCACAATGTAGGGATGTTCAGATGCAGGACACAACTGCAAGATGGGCTCTACCTAAAAATATGCAAATATTGTGACTTGGTTGTTTGTACCTTCACATTAACCTGAAATTAAAAAAAGAAAAAAGAAAAATTTATACCACACAAAACCAATAACATTTTTATGCCCCTTCTATTACAAATAGCATCTACTTGAACAACATTTCTGAAGTGAATTAGCAGAGGTTATTATATCTATAGTTACTATTTAACGATTTCATCTCCATGGAAACCATTAGAACTTTTGTAAATATAAACCCATCAAAGTGGTCAACTAGGTAAGAATACGTAAAAAGAAAGGTTCAAAGAGTATAAATTAAATTACATTTCAATGCCATTCATAAAAGGCAAATAAGACAATAGTTCATCTCTTCATAGGTTTTACATTATAGTCGGAGGCTTTTATTTTCTTAAGATCTTTGGCATATGTTTGAATAAGGGGAGGAAAGTTATTATTTTATGTTTTTGAAATTTGGTTCAAGTAGAAATAAATCTTAACATGACTATTTATTGAATTATTATATTCCATGAAAAATGTGTCCCAAACTTATTACAGACCATTTTAAATGAGCACATATTTAGCATTTCACAAAATAGTGAAATAAAATAGTGTTCACAAAAGGGGACACTTTTATAAATAATATCTATAAAGCACACTAATTAAGTAATCCTGTAAGTTTGTGAAAATCTACATTTATAATGTTTGACATATTCTTGGCTTCAGTATTTGAAAAATAAGAATTTGTGTCTCAGTCTAGTATACTTGCTTGAATGTAACCTTGGTGATTTGGCCATGATTTCAAATAATGTCTTTATATATACATTGAACAGACATTTTAATTTCAATAAATCCTTCCTACTTCATATGCCACCAGTAAAAGACCAAATGAAATTGTATATTTTTGTTTTAATGTAAATTCAGGTTAAAAGATGACTTGTACTCCAACCCCAAAACCCAGCAGAAGAAAAGAAATAACCAAAATTAGAGCAAAATTAAATAAAATTGAAAACAAAAGAATTATACAACAGATCAATAAATCAAAAAGTTGGTTTTGTGAAAAGATCAAGAAAATAGATAAACCTTTGGCTAACCTAATCAGGACAAAAAGAGTAAAATCTCTAATCTCATCAACCAGAAATGACAAAGACAAAATAACAACAGACTCCTCAGAATTTCAAAACATCCTTAATAAATGCTACAAGAAACTTTATTCTCAGAAATATGAAAATCTGAAGAAAATTGACAAATACTTGGAAGCACGTCACCTTTCAAGACTTAGCCAGAATCAAGTGGAAATGTTGAACAGGTTTCAAATTCTGAAATAGCATCAACCATACAAAATCTCCCTAAAATGGAAAGCCTGGGACCAGATGTTTTCACGTCAGTATTCTACCAAACCATTAAAGAGGAATTAGTACCTATATTACTCAGCCTGTTCCAAAATGTAGAAAATCTCCTCTTCACTGGAGGTTGAATTCCAGGATTTCAAGGTGGATGAGGGAAAATGATATGACCACAAGATGGCAGTAGCACACAAGGAGCTTTTTATTTCAGCTGTGCTTTGACAGGTTTTTGGAGAGGGGATGTCTCTTTCACAATAGGAAACCTTCCAAAGGCAGCAGCAGGGGGGCCACTGCCCAGAAGGAGAAGAGGACAAGGCAGCTCCTGAAGTAGAGGAAAATAAGAGAGAGAGCCTTAAGTGGCAGGGTGATGTAACAACCAGAGGAGGAGACTCTGTGTCAGAGGGCTCTGAAGGCAAGCAGTGGCTTGAGATCTTTTCCAGGCCTGGGATATCCTTAACTATGGCTTGCAGATGTACCTTGCAGTTTTGTATGTTATGTATAGCAAGTGATCCCTGAATGGCTACAAATATTCTTTCTTTGACCATATTTGAAGCAATTGCATGTGTAAAAATTTCAATTTTGTGCTGGTGGGCTTTGAGTGAATGGTCTTAGCCTGCTGTGAAGAAGTAATGGACATTGGGCCAATATACGGAGGCTATCTTTAACCCAGTGATATAACAACATGCTGTTTAATCAGCACTCTGATTAATCTGAGTGGCAGGTTTGAAATTTAATCTATTCAATTTGTACTATCAACAGAACTCTAAGCAGCAAGGTGGGATCAAGCTGCAGCATAAACCTGAACTTAAAAGGTTAAGCATACACTCACCATATGGCTGCCCTTGAGTTTTTATCTAAGAGAAAGGAAAGCATAGGTCCACACAAAGGCTTTTACACTGCTTAGGGCTCTAGGGATCACACTTCTGGAGGAAGTAGCGTGGCAGTGAGGGAGACAATGAAATGGCCAGAAGCTGAAGATAAATATGGATATGTGGTGGTTTTTATCTTCACCAGAATACGCGTATGAAAGGAAATGTAGCATGTACCTTTTTGAGAAGTTAAACTTTCAAGCATGAACATGGGCGACAGAAATGATCTGAAACGTCTCCCACTAAGCTAATAATTCAGATGATTCTTCCAGTTATGTACTGTGCGGCAAGCAGTATGGAATTGTTTTGAGGAATGCTCAGGCCTTCAGTCCCTAGTCCATTTTTTGTCTCCAGAGAGATGCTGGTCAGAGCATCTTCCATAGGGAGAGAATTGCACTAATGAATTCCTTTCTAAAATTTCCTCTAAGCCTATCAGAAGATGTGAAACTTGCAGAAGGGGGGGAATCATAGCCTGAGCAAAGTCTCAGAGTGGCCCAGTGCTCCCCAACTGTGGTTTTGGAGTTTTCTTACTAAGATGAAACAGACAGAGAAAGAAAAGTCCTGCACTCATAAAACCTTTGAGGGGAAACTGGGGTTTAATGTAACAGAGCCCATTCATCCTAGAAAAATTGTATTATATTCTCAGAGAGGACTCAAAGCCTGGGGCACGGGGCTTTGTGTTTGGGCTGCTTTCTGTGGTGCAAGAGTTGTTAATTTTGCCAAAAGCATGACTGGTCCTTTGGAAGAAACATGCCATTACTCCTGGCACCTATCCCCCATCCTCCACCTGGACCAGAGAACAACAATGATGTGAATTTTGGGGAACCACCAAACCTTGGCCCTAGCTCTGGATCCACATTTTTTGCCACAGCACAGAAAGTCAAGCTGAGGAACACAGTGAACCAGAACTGCACTTTCATGGTGCCCACAGCTACTATTTACCTGCATTCTCTTTTGTGTGAACTCAAATGTGACCACGCAGGGGTCACTAAAGTTGTCAGTGGGAGGATACAACCCATTGTAGGTTCCTCCAAGGCTGCTCTGTGTGGAGAACTCCAAAATCCCCTTTCTCCTTCAAGGAGGGATGCCACACCTATGCAGACTTCCTTTAGAAACTACAGATTGGCTTCTTTTCTCCTTCCTCTTCACTGTGGTAAGTCCGGCTGTGTGTGCCAAACAGTGCTCTGTAGCGCTGTGACCTGCAAGTACTGAAAAATCTTTAATAAGGACTCTGGGACAACACGGAAGCCAGCAAATGTTCTGATTTATTGGACACATGCTGATTTCCTGCTGGAATTGTGGAGAAAAGACACGATTCCTCTTGCCATCTGAGTTTTCTCATACTTATGAAAGGAGAATAACTGTCCCAGAAGATAATAAGAACAGACTCAAGTGGGGTGCTGAAAGAAAGTAAAAAAGCAAAATGAGTGCCATGTCATCATAGCTCGCAGCAACCTTAAGCTGCTGGGCTCAAGCTATTCTCCTGCCACAGCCTCCCAGGTCCCAGGAAGTGAAGTCTACAAATTCTTAAGAGCTGAGTCACCGTGCGGAGTACCCTACAAGTGTTTCCTTGTGGTCTCCTTGAGAAGACCTGTTCTCCTAGATCTCACCCTTCCCAGAGGCTCCCATCCAGAAGGAGAGTTAAAGGACAAAAATTTAGCAAGTAACCTGGTGGATTTGAGCTGCACTAAGAGAGAATGTTGAAGAACGCAAGTCAACCCCGCTAAGGCAAGCTGCGACCACAAGGATACAAACAAAAGCAATACGGCTCACTACCGGATATTCTGAAGCCACACCCCCTGTCTCCCTGGGCAACCAGAGACTGTGAGTAAAGGATTTGCCTGAGGCAACACCCACTTGCAAACTGGGGAAATTCCCAGGGCGGGGCTGATCCAGAGGTCTGCTTTACTGAGCCTAAGATGCACCTGGGCCTCAGGGGATTGTCTGCCTATAGACGAAGAAAGGCAACAGGACAGAACTGACAGCTAACCGAATACAAGAGCAAAGACAAGCTGATTTTGAACTCAATTCAGCTTTTCTTCTGCAGGGGAAGCGCAAAGTTGTTCTGTTCTGTTCTGTCAGTAACATTAATCAGGGGCAAGACTGGACCTGAGGGAAAAATCCCCCAACCTTCATCAAGTGCCTGAGGTTGTGAGGCCTCATCTCCTCCTGCTAGAGAGAGGCAGAGCACAGTGGCCTGGCAGACTTCCTTGTGATTCAGGCAGGTGCAAACACCTGGAGTATCAGTTCACTACAGGCAACTGGGTCAGCCAACTGCAGGGCTACCAGTGACTGGGTGTGACAGTGCTGCAAGGTGGGGAAGGAGGCATCTAATTCTCAGACTGATCAATTGGCTGGGTGACTCCTCCTGACTCCACACAGCACTGGAGCAAGCCACATCAGAGTAGTCACCAGACCCCTGTGATCCAGTTCCCATAGACTTCTTAAACTCTCTCACCTGAGACTGGTGCAGACTGAGACAAATGATTTGGAACTTTTGAACTGAGCCAATTGCCTGAGGACAAATCAGGTGGTACCCTGGGTGCGAGGTTGTAGGAAGGTTTGACTTTCCTTTTCCAATTGTTCCCTGTAGTGAGCGGGGTAACTTAATTGCTGATATTTCTCCACAGCTGAGACTTCAATCCAGAGTATTTGTTTCACTAGGGTCAAACAGAAACCAGCTGAAAACAAGACAGAACTACTTAGCCACATCACACCAGACAGGGCCCCAGTTTCTCAGGCCACAACACTGTATGGGCCCTCAACAAAGCCCCAGAAAAAAATCAAAGGGAGTAAAACAACCATGGGGCAGAATCAGTAGAAAAACTCTGGTAACATGAATAACCAGAATAGATCAACCCCCCCCAAGGAAAGATATGGCAGATGTAATTGAAGATCCCATTCATAAACAACTGGCTGAGATGTCAAATATTAAATTCAGAATTTAGATTGCAGACAAGATTAATAAAGTGGAATTAGGAATTTGAGGAGAAATTCAAAAGTTGTCCCAAGAATTTCACGAATTTAAAGACAAAACTACCAAAGACTTAGACACACTGAAGCAAGAATTTGCAGCCCTCAAAGATTTGAACAATACAGTAGAATCCCTCAGTAACAGAGTGGAGCAAGCAGAAGAAAGGATTTCTGACATTGAAGACAAAGCCATTAAATGCTCCCAAAATCTCAAAGAGGAAGAGAAATGGAGATCAAAAATGAACCATTCTCTGAGAGAGCTCTGGGATAATTCGAAGAAGGCTAATATCTGACTCATTGGAGTCCCTGAAACCGATGAAGTCTCCTCGCTAGGCACAGAGGCCCTTCTCCATGAACTTATGAAAGACAATTTTCCAAACATGCCTAGAGATTTTGAAATTTAGATAGCAGACAGCTTCAGAACCCCAGCACAATTAAATCCCAATAAGACATCCCCCAGGCATATCATAATTAAATTCGCTAAAGTTGACATGTACGAGAAAATTCTCAAAACAGTCACACGAAAGAAAGCCATTACGTACGAAAGGAAGAATATTAGAATGACTGCAGATCTTCTCTGCTGAAACTTTTGAAGCCAGAAGAGGGTAGTCATCAACTTTTAATCTCCGAAAGGAAAATAATTTTCAACCCCAGATCCTGTATCCAGCTAAACTGAGTTTCATTTATGATGAAGAAATTAAATACTTTAATGACATTCATATGTTGAAGAAATTTGCCATAACCAAGCCAGCTCTTCAGAACATTCTCAGACATATCCTCCATAATGACCAACCCAATCCTCCACCACAAAATTAAACTCACTCAGAAACTTTTGATCAGACTCCAACTTCCACACTGGTGAAAGGAATAAAAATGTCCACTGCATTTTTGAAAAATTTGATACCCTAAATTTTACCAGACTTATCAATATTCTCCATTAACATGAACGGCTTAAACTGTCCTCTAAAGAGGCATAGGTTAGATGACTGGATACAAAAACTCAGGCCAGATATTTGTTGCATACAAGAATTGCATCTTAACTTAAAAGACAAATATAGACTCGGGGTGAAAGGATGGTCATCCATATTTCAGGCAAATGGTAATCAGAAAAAAGGATGCATTGCCATTTTATTTGCAGATACAATAGGCATTAAACCAACAAAAATAAGGAAGGCAAGAATGGTCACTTCATATTTGTTAAGGGTAATACTCAATATGATGTGATTTCAATTATTAATATCTATGCACCCAACCAGAATGCACCTCAATTTATAAGAGAAACTCTAACAGACATGAGCAACTTGATTTCCTCCAACTCCATAATAGTTGGAGATTTTTACACTCCTTTGGCAGTGTTGAATCGATCCTCCAATAAAAAGCTGAGCAAAGAAATCTTAGATTTAAACCTAACCCTCCAACATTTAAATTTAGCAGACATCTACAGAACATTTCATCCCAACAAAACTGAATACACATACTTCTCATCAGCCCACAGAATATACTCCAAAATTGTTCACATGCTAGGTCACAAGTCTAAACTCAGTAAATTTAAAGGAATAGAAATTATGCCTTTCATCTTCTCGGACAACCATGGAATAAAAGTTGAGCTCAGTAACAACAGGAATCTGCATACTCATACAAAAACATAGAAGTTAAATAACCTTATCCTGAATGATAGCTGGGTCAGAGATGAGATCAAGAAGGAAATTGCTAAATTTTTGGAACAAAATGATAATGAAGACACGAATTATCAGAACCTCTGGGATACCACAAAGGCAGTCCTAAGAGGGACTGCACTGCAAGCCTTCCTCAATGGAATGGAAAGAGAGGAAGTTACCAACTTAATGGGACATCTCAAGCAACTGGAAAAGGAAGAAAATTCCAACCCCAAACCCAGTAGAAAAAAAGAAATAACCAAAATTAGAACAGAACTAAATGAAATTGAAAACAAAAAAATCATACAACAGATCAATAAATCAAAAAGTTGGTTTTTTGAAAACATCAATAAAATAGATAAAACTTTGGTTAACCTAATCAGAAAAAAAAGAGTAAATTCTCTAATCTGATCAATCAGAAACAACAAAGATGAAATAACAACAGACTCCTAAGTAAGTAAAAAAATCCTTAATGAATATTACAAAAAAATTTATTCTCAGAAATATGAAAATCTTAAGGAAATTGACCAATACTTGGAAGCACGTCACCTTCCAAGACTTAGCCAGAATCAAGTGGAAATGTTGAACAGACCCATATCAAGTTCTGAAATAGCATCAACCATACAAAGCCTCCCTAAAAACAAAAGCCCGGGACCAGATGGTTTCACATCAGAATTTTACCAAACCTTTAAAGAGGAATTAGTACCTATATTATTCAACCTGTTCTAAAAGGTAGAAAAAGAAGGAAGACTACCCAACACGTTCTATGAAGCAAACACACTCTGATTCCCAAACCAGGAAAAGACCCAACAAAAAAGAAAATTATATACCAATATCACTAATGAATATAGATGCAAAAATATTCAACAAGATCTTAACAAACAGAATCCAACAACACATCAAACAAATTATACACCATGACCAAGTCGGTTTTATCCCAGGGTCCCAAGGCTGGTTCAACATCCGTAAATCTATAAGTATAATTGAGCAAATAAACAAATTAAAAAACAAAGACCATATGATTCTCTCAATTGATGCAGAAAAAGCTTTTGATAATATCCAACATCCCTCATGATCAGAACACTTACAAAAATTGGTATAGACGGGACATTTCTCAAACTAATAGAGGCCATCTATAGAAAACTCACAGCCAATATCATATTGAATGGAATTCAATTGAAATCATTTCCACTCAGATCAGGAACCAGACAAGGCTGCCCATTGTCTCCATTGCTCTTTAACATTGTAATGGAAGTTTTAGCCACTGCAATTAGGGAAGAAAAGGAGATCAAGGGTATCCATATAGGGTCAGAAGAGATCAAACTTTCGCTCTTCGCAGATGAAATGATTTTATATCTGGAAAACACTAGAAATTCTACTACAAAACTCTTAGAAGTGATCAAGGAATACAGCAGCTTCTCAGGTTACAAAATCAACATTCATAAATCGGTAGCCTTTATATATACCAACAATAGTCAAGTTG
>CAUYPK010041361.1:0-10015 GCA_963574355.1 Loris lydekkerianus
ATGTCTCAACACAATTGTGAAATTGCCAGGAAGGCTATGTTAACCAGTGTGATATAAACGTGTCAACTGGTCTGTGAAACTAATGTATGATGCCCCATGATCATACCATTGTACATAGCTATGATTTAATAAAAAAAAAAAGAGAGAGAAATATGAAACTCTGCAAAAAGAAATAGCTGAAGATGTTAACAAATAGAAAAACATACATGCTCATGGCTGGGAAGAATCAACATTGTTAAAATGTTCATACTATCCAATGCAATATAGAATTTTAATGCAATCCCTATTAAAGCTCCACTGCCATACATTAAAGACCTCAAAAATATAATACTTCATTTTATGTGGAATCAGAAAAAACCTCAAATAGCCAAGACATTACTCAAAAATAAAAACAAATTAGGAGGAATCATCCTACCAGACCCCAGACCATACTACAAATCAATAGCGATCAAAACAGCATGGTACTGGCACAAAAACAGAGAAGTATGGAACAGAATAGAGAATCAAAGATGAACCCAGCTATGTTCTGTCATTTGTACTTTGATAAGCCAATCAAAAACATTCAGTAGAGAAAAGTCTCCCTATTAAATAAATGGTGCTGGGTTAACTGACTGGTGACCTGTAGAAGACTGAAACTGGACCCACAACTTTCACTGTTAACAAAGCTAGACTCTCACTGGATAAAAGATTTAAACTTAAGACATGAAACTAAAAATACTAGAAGAAAGTGAAAGGCATCTATAAAGAGAACTATGAAGAAACACTTGAAGAAATCATCCAGGAAGAATATTTTATGAGGGGGACGCCCCAAGCAATTGAAGCAATACCAAAAATACATTACTGGGATCTGATCAAACTTAAAAGCTTCTTAAAAGCAAATAACACAGTACATAATGCAAGCAGACAGCCCTCAGAATGGGAGAAGACATTTGCAGGTTATGTCTCTGACAAAAGTTTAATAACCAGCATCCACAGAGAACTCAAACGTATTAGCCACAAAAGAACAAGTGATCCCTTCGCAGGCTGGGCAAGGGACTTAAAGAGAAACTTCTCTGAAGAAGACAGGCACACAGATTACAGACACATGAAAAATGCTCATCATCCTTTATCATCAGAGAAATGCAAATCAAAACCACTTTGAGATATCATCTAACTCCAGTAAGATTAGCTCACATCACAAGATCCCATAACAAAAGATGTTGGCATGGATGTTGACAAAAAGGAACACTTCTGCACTATTGGTGGGAATGCAAACTAATACATTCTTTTTGGAAAGAAGTTCGGAGATCACTTTGGGATCAAAAAATAGACCTGCCATTCATTCGATCCTGCAATTCCTCTACTAGGTATATATCCAGAAGACCAAAAATCACTTCATAATAAAGATATCTTCACCAGAATGTTTATTTTAAGCCAATTCATAATTGCTAAGTTGTGGAAGAAGCCCAAATGCCCATCAACTCATGAATGGATCAATAAATTGTGGTATGTGTACACCATGGAATATTATGCAGTCTTTAAAAAAGATGGAGACTTTACCTCTTTTAGGTTTACATGGATGGATATGAAACACATTCTTCTCAGCAAAGTATCTCAAGAATGGAAGAAAAAAGTATTCAATATACTCAGCCCTACTATGAAACCAATTTATAAACACCCACACTTCCATATGAAATGTATAACCCAACTACAGCCCAAGATGAAGGGGAAAGAGGAGGAGGAGGGGAGGGGAGAGGTGAGGATGGGTGAAGGGAGGGTAATTGGTGGGCCACCCCTATGGTGCATTTTATAAGGGTACATGTTAAATCTACTAAGTGTAGAATATAAATGTCTTAATACAAAAATTAAGAAAATATGGTGAAGGTTATGTGTTTTTTTTTTTTTTTTTTTGTTGTTGTTGTTTGTTTGTTTGTTTTTGCAGGTTTGGCCAGGGCCAGGCTTGAACCTGCCATCCCCACTATATGGGGCAAGCACCCTACTGCTTGAGCCACAGGTGCCCAGGTGATACCTATGTTAACCAGTTTGATGAAAGTATTTCAAATTTTATATAAAACCAGCACATTGAACCCCATAATTGCATTAATGTACACAGCTATGATCTAATAAAAAAATTCTTGAAAATAGAAAATAAAAAAAGAAATGTTGTACTAGGTCACCGGATTATTCTTATTATTATATAAAATAGGCTTAGGGAGGCACCTGTGGTTCAGTAAGTAGGGCACCGGCCCCAAATACTGAGGGTGGCGGGTTCGAAACTGGCTCTGGCCAAATTGTAACAAAAAAATATAGCCACCTGGGCATTGTGATGGTCACCTGTAGTCCCAGATACTCTGGAGTCTGAGGCAAGAGAATCACTGAATCCCAAGAGCTAGAGGTTGCTTTGAGCTGTGATGCTTTGGCACTCTACCAAGGGTGACAAAGTGAGACTCTAAAAAATAATAATAATATAAAATAAGGGCAGCACCTGTGGCTCAAAGGAGTAGGGTGCCAGCCCCATATGCCGGAGGTGGCTGGTTCAAACTCAGCTCTGACCAAAAACTGCAAAAAAAAAAAAAAAATAAAAATAAAATAAAATAAAATAAAATAAAATAAGGCTTAATGTGGTCTTTGCTTGGAACTTTTTTTTATTAATATTAAATCATAGCTGTGTATATTAATGCGATCATGGGGCACCATACACTGGTTTTATAAACAGTTTGACACATTTTCATCACACTGATTAACATAGCCTTCCTGGCATTTTCTTAGTTATTATATTAAGACAATTATATTCTACTTTTACTAAGTTTCACATGTACCCTTGTAAGATGCACCGCAGGTGTAATCCTACCAATCACACTCCCTGGAACATATTCTGTTTTGAACTTTTATGTATAAAATGGTGACTTTAAAAATGGAAGAACAGAACTGTCCTGGAGAGACTACTCTTACTGTTCTCCAGAATCACCAGCCTTCTGACAAATAGTTCAGAAAAGCTATCCCCATATCTGCATATTGTCAAAGAGTGACAGGCAGCTGGACCTTCTTCCTCTGGTGACATTTCTGATGATTATGAAGAAACTTCTAGACTGCTCCAGTAAGTGCTCTGCTGGAAAAGCCTACCATGCCCTGGACAGGTGGGCCTGGGGGTGCTGTGCTTAAATGCTCCTGGCAGTACTGTTGGGAAATTTCTCCTGGCAGTCTTTCACTCTGCTCTCATGCACTCACCATTGCTAATCACTAAGTTCCACCTACTTTTTTTCTTATTGTGGACTGAAGACTTTAGTTCTCATCAGTTCTTGTTTTGTTCTTGAGAAATCTGGTGTTTCTGTATCTTGTATTATAGGATCTTAGGCCTCATGGTTGCACTTTGATAACGTTAGTTTTTAACAATTCTGTTTTTGTTGTCAAGAAGTCTGGTATTTCTGTAAATTCTGTATTATGGGAGCTCAGGCCTCAACCCCAAATAAAAGCCCATTGTGGTGTATTCTGTCTGATTGGTCTCAGTATGGATACCCGCCTATAACTGAAAAGCAATGAAACTTTACTATAACATGGCTTGGCTGATGTATAATCAAGAAAAAATGGCCTTTGAATAAATCCTTAAATTATTGTAATGATGTTAAATTGTTTAAAATAACAAGTCTCACTAAAATAGTTAGGTTTGAGGTTGGGCAAGGTGGGTCATGCCTATAATACTAGCACTCTGGGAGGCTGAGGCAAGAGGATTGCTTGAACTCACGGGTTGAAGAAAAGCCTGAGCAAAAGCGAGAACCCATTTCTAAAAATAGCCTGGTATCATGGCAGGCACCCAGCTACTTGGGAGGCTGAGGCAAGATAATCACTTGAGCCCAAGAGTTTGAGGTTGCTGTGAGCTATAACGCCATGGTACTCTACTGAGGGTGACAATGTGATACTGTTTAAAAACAATTAAAAAATAATAAATAAAATAGGGGTTTTTTTTGGCTTGGTAGAATTTATGGGTTTAAAAGCAGTAATTAAAACTATATATAATTTACAGGTTATAGAAATGGTTAATAGAAAAATAACTTAAACTGATAGCTAAAACCTCAGTAAACTAAGATAAATAAATTAGGTAACTAAAAGATTAAGTGTCTGAATAAAACTATGTTTAAAAGCCAGAAAATAAAAATTCTGCTTCTTCCTGTATGTCTGTCTGTGTCTGTATATGTAATTTTCCTGTGATATTGTGCTATCAAAATATGCAAAACAGCTCAAATTAATCTGCCTTAAAAGAGAAAGAAAATGTGCTTAAATCAAATATGTTATCAGAAAAACAGAAAATAACTCAAATGCCTTTTTATTCAGACGACTTTGGCATTTTCTTTCTTTCTTTTCTTTCTTTTTTTTTTTTTAGAGACAGAGTCTCACTTTATCACCCTTGGTAGAGTGCCCTAGTGTCACAGATAACAGAAACCTCCAACTCCTGGGCTTAGGCAATTCTCTTGCCTCAGCCTCCTGAGTAGCTGGGACTACAGGCACCCGCCACAATACCCAGCTATTTTTTTTTTGTTGCAGTTTGGCCAGGGCAGGGTTGGAATCCACTGTCCTTGGTATATGGGGCTGGTACCCTACCCACTGAGCCACAGACATCGGCCAACTTTGATATTTTCATAAATAAAACTAGTTTTAGAACTGTTATTAAAGTTCAGACTCAGTACCTATAGCTCAGTAGTTAGGGCAACAGCCATGTATACAGAGGTTGGTGGGTTTGAATCCAACCTGGGCCAGTTAAATAACAATGACAAAGTGTTGATTTTTTTATACAATCTGATGTGGTTACATCAGACCAATCAACATAGCTTTCATCTCATTTACTTGATTACTGTGTTAAGATATTTATGTTCTACACTTGACAGATTTGACTTGTACCCCACATATGCATAAATGTATTTTTGAGCTATGTGTATATGACTTAATAAAAAGTAACTTGAATGAATGGCAGTAAAGATAAAAGAGCATAATGCAAAGATACTGTGAAGTAGTTAAAGAAATGCAGGTTTTATTAATACATACTAAATGTCAACCTGCCATTAGAAGTGGTATCAATAAAGGGCAGGATATCAGTCAGTCAGTTGGTGTATCAATCTAATAAACTTTTATAAATGAAAAAAAAGTAAATAAATAAAAACAATGAAAACTGCAACTAAGCCAGCCATTGTGGTGGAGGCCTATAGTCCCAGCTACTTGGGAGGCTGAGGCAAGAGAATTGCTTAAGGTCAAGAGTTTGAGGTTGCTGTGAGCTGTGACACTACAGCACTCTACGAAGTGTGAAATAGTGAAACTCTGCCTCAAAAAAAAAAATGATATACACTTAGGCTCAGCACCTGTAGCTCTGCAGCTAGGGTGCTGGCCACATATATCACAGCTGGTGGGTTCGAACCTGGCCTGGGCCTGCCAAATTGCAACAATGACAACTGCAATAAAAAAAAAAAAATAGCCAGGCATTGGTGCGGGCGCTTGTGGTCCCAGCTACTTGGGAGACTGAGGCAAGAGAACTCCTTAAGCTCAAGAGTTTGAGGTTGCTGTGAGCTGTGATGCCACAGCACTCTACTGAAGGTGACATAATGAATTGTGTCTCAAAAAATAATAATAATAATAATAAAGTTTAGATATTCAAAGATTATAGAACTGCCACATCTACATTTTGCTGGATTTGACTATGAGCTTATGTTCTTTATTTTCATTTATTTCTCTAAATGCTGAGGTCTAGATAGGCAGCTGTGGTGAGGACTCGGAACATGTTCTCAGTGCCCAGAACAGGAGCTACAGGATACAGTCTATCCCACATGTCCCCTTCTTCCCTGATCCAGCTTTGGACCCTGGCTATTCCAGAAGAAATTGAATCCTCCAGTTATCTTTGTTTTCTGTCCTTCCACCTAGTAAATGAATTAAGGACACATATAGCCTTAATTCCTTTATAGCCATCTGTGACTCCAGGTGGCCATGTGAGACCTAAGAGGACCAGGAAAGACATCAGAGATGGTGACTATGTTGTGGTTACAGAACACCTTTTAGTATATTAAAACCTTAAGGTCATATTATGTTTCATAACATGTCTGAATCATCTATAAGATGTAATACTTCAGCTCTTTAGATTGTTTGGAAAACTGAGTCCTCAATATTGGTTTTAAGCTTGTTAAATCATTATTTCTAGCAATGCAAGCACATCAAGATATGACTCTTCCCTTAAGTACACATATTTCTACCCTTAAGAATCTATTTCTATAGCTTTAACAGCTATAGGAGAAGACAAGATTACCAAAAAAGGACCCTCTTAACTTGGGGTCAGGGCAGGTGAATTGAAGAGCATTGATCATAACAAGATCTCCAGGAGAGAAAAGTTCTTTTACTGTTGAATGTGAAAACGTAGTTGAGAGGTTTTTAAGGATTTGTTGAAATTTAGCCAAAGAAATAATATGTTTTACTAATTCTGTAGTTTCTTGATTTAATAATACATTGTTAGTTAAGAAGAGCCTTCCATATAATAACTCAAATGGGCTACAACTGAGTCTCTGAGGTAAATTTCTTATTCTAAGGAGAACAATGGAAAGTAATTTAGTCTAAGGGAAATGAGTTTCCTGACTTAGTTTTCATAACCATCCTTTGATTTTATCATTTTTTTCCTGCTTTCCCAGAGGATTGGGGATTCCAAGAACAATGTAGATGAGATTTTCTGCCTAGGGCTGTAGATATTCCCTATATACCAGCTGCTTTGAAGGCAGGCCCATTATCTCTTTGTAAACTCTGAGGGAGTCCAAACCTGGGGATAATTTTATGTACTAAAGCCTTTACAACTTCCTGAGCCTTTTCTATCCTGTAAGGGTAGAAAAGTATCCATTACTAAAAATATCCATAAATGGGCAATGCCTGTGGCTCAGTGAGTAGTGTGCCCGCCCCATATATAGAGGGTGGCAGGTTCGAATCTGGCCCCGCTCAAAATGAAACAAACAAACAAAAAAAATAGCCAGGCATTGTAGTGGGTGCCTATAGTCCCAGCTACTCAGGAGGCTGAGGCAAGAGAATTGCCTAAGTCCAAGAGCTGGAGATTGCTGTGAGCTGTAACATCATGGCACTCTACCAAGGGCAGCAAAGTGAGAGTCTGTCTCTAAATAAATAAATAAATAAAAGTATGCATAAATACTGGCAAATATTATATACCATGTACCTTAGGGAGATGAGTAAAATCCACCATTTGAGAATCTTCACCTAGATATTTACCTAGTTTTTGTAGAACTGGGGGAGGTAAATGGTGGTTTGAAGGATTATTTCTCTGACATATATCACAAGTCCTTATTATCTGTTGTTGTTGTTGTTTTGTTTTGGGTTTTTTTTGTTTGTTTGTTTGTTTTTGAGACAGTCTCACTTTGTCACCCTTGGTAGAGTGCTGTGGTGTCACAGCTCACAGCAACCTCCAGCTCTTGGGCTTAGGCGATTCTCTTGCTTCAGCCTCCTGAGTAGCTGGGACTACAGCTGCCCACCACAATGCCCATCTATCTTTTTTAATTGCAGTTTGGCTGGGGCTGGGTTCGAACCCACCGTCCTTGGTATATGGGGCCAGCACCCTACTCACTGAGCCACAGGTGTTGCCCCTTATTATCTGTTTCATGGTTTTAAGTAAATTGTTTCCATTAAAGTGAGCTTTAGACATTTGATAGGTACTCTCATTGCCAAAATGAAAAGAGTGATGTAATGTTTTAAGTATTTTCCATTGACTTGCAGAAGGTAATAGCAAAAGTCCACTTTCATTTTGTAGCCAGGCTGAAAGAAGTAGTGAATAGTCTCTGGATAGAGCCCATTTTTTTTCCTTTTTGTGTATATTGAGGCGTGTGATTCTCAAGTGATCCCTCCCAAATGAAAGGTGCCACAAAGGAAATTTTTCCCTTCTGTACTGCCATTTAAGCCTCTTTGTCAGCAAGTTCCTTACCTTCAGAAATATCATCTAAATTGTTTTGGATGATGACTGCTAATTTTTTTTTTTTTTTTTTTTTTTTTTTTTTTTGAGACAGAGTCTCACTATGTCACCCACAGTAGAGTGCTATGGCATCACGGCTCACAGCAACCTCAAACTCTTGGGCTTAAGTGATTCTCTTGCCTCAGCCTCCCAAGTAGCTGGGATTACAGGTTCCTTCCACAATGCCTGGCTATTTTTTGTTGTAGTTGTCATTGTTGTTTAGCAGGCCTAAAGCAGGTTCAAACATGCCAGCCCTAGTGTATGTAGCCGGCGCCCTAACCACTGAGATACTGGCGCCGTGCTGATAAATGCTAATTTTCATGGAGCATGAACAGCTTGTAATAATCTGTCTATTTCATGATGATACTTTATGGGGAGAGCCATTAGGAGTTAGGTATTGTCTTTACTTGCAAATGGCAGTATGGGCATGTAAAATGAGAAAAGCATATTTTGAGTCAGTGTATACATGGATTCGTTTGTTTTTCCCAATTTCTAAAGCACATCTTAAAGCTATTAACTCAGCTAATTCCACAATGGTTCCTGAAGAGACAGATACACTCTCAATTATAGCATGCTGAGTAATTACAGTATAGCCAGCTTTACGAGTTCCTTGTACTATAAAAAAAACTTCCACTTGTATGTAAATCCATGTCAGGTTCATCTGTTGGTTCTTTATCCTGTTCCATACATCTACCTCTGTATTTTTGTGCCAGTACCAGGCTGTTTTGATCACTACAGAATTATAGTATAGCCTGAAGTCTGGTAATGTGACACCTCCTGATCTGTTTTTATCTCTGACTAGTGTAATTGCTTTTGAGGTTTGTTCTGATTCCATGTAAAGTGAAGCACTATTTTTTCAAAGCCTTTAAAGCAGGCATTCTCAAACTGCGGGGCCACATGAAGCAGTGTGAATTGTATTTGTTCCCATATTGCTTTTTACTTCAAAATAAGGTATGTGCAGTGTGCATAGGAATTTCTTCATAGATTTTTTTTGTTTAAACTATAGTCTGGTCCTCCAATGGTCTGAGGGACAGTGAATTGGCCCCCTGTTGAAAACGTTTGAGAACGCCTGCTTTAAAGTATGATGATGGTGCTTTCAATAGGGATTTAATTAAATCTGCAGATTTCTTAGGGTAGTATAGACATTTTGACAATCTTGATTCTTGGCTTGGCGTCTGTAGCTCAAGCAGCTAAGGTGCCAGCTACATACACCAGAGCTGGTGGGTTCTAATACAGCCCGGGCCCGCAAAACAGCAATAACAACTACAACTAAAAAATAGCTGGGCGTTGTAGCAGGTGCCTGTAGTCCCAGCTATTTGGGAGGCTGAAGCAAGAGAATTGCTTAAGCCCAGGAGTTGGAGGTTGCTGTGAACTGTGACATCACAGCACTCTACCCAAGGCAACAGCTTGAGGCTCTGTCTCAAAAAAAAAAAAAAAGTTCATTCTTCCCAACCATGAGCATAGTGTATTTTTCCATTTGTTAACATATTCAGCTATTCATTTTCTCAGAGTTTAATAATTCTCTATATAAAGATGTTTCATGTCCTTTGTTAGATAAATTCTCAGACATTTCTTCTTCTTTGAAACATTCATTAGGAGAAAGATTCTCTATATAACGAATGGTGCTGGGTGAACTGGTTGGCAACCTGCAGAAGAATGAAACTGGACTCCCATCTCTCACCATTAACAAATATTAATTCTCACTGGATAAAAGATCTAAACTTAAGACATGAAGCTATAAAAACATTAGAAGAGATTGCAGGAAAAGAGCTTGAAAAAATTTGTAGCAGCCCATATAGCCTATAGCTAGGAGGTTTGAGAGTTATAAGAAATATTTAGGTTGTTTCAAAAGTTTTGTCCGTTTTAATGTCATGTGTTTTTGTAGCTCCATATCTCAATAAATATTTATTGTACTGTGTCGTGGTATATACTGATCGATGGACAATTTTGTACTCTATACATTGATGCTGCTCATTTTTTTCTACTTTTAATTTTTTTTTATTCTTTTCAGCCTATTACTATATGATGTCATTAAGCGATTTTCGGCCAATTTTTCTCTAC
>CAUYPK010041364.1:0-11293 GCA_963574355.1 Loris lydekkerianus
CCTCTCTCGGAGACATAAGGTGGGGCCAGGTTTCCACATTTCATGACTCACCAGGCCTGACATTTAAGCTAATAATAGACAGACCGGGGGGGGGGGGGGGGGGGGCAGGTGCCGATGGGGGTGGGCCGGCCCGCCCAACCACCAGCTATTTTTTTGTGCAGTTTGGCTGGGGCTTGATTTTAACCCGCCCCCCTTGGTTTTTGGGGGTGGCCCCCCACCCCCTGCGCCACCGGCGCCCCCCCCCCCCCCCCCCGGTCTGTCTTTTATGAGCTTAAATGTCAGGGCTGGTGAGACATGAAATGTGGAAACATGGCACCACCTTATGTCTCCCAGAGAGGATAATGAGAACTCAAAGCTGAACTCTTTTGAAGTACCGAGCCCTTATTGCACGCCAGGCACTCTATGCACATCAACTTATGCTCCCATTTTACAGATAAAACCTTGAAGTTCAGAGAGATTATGTGGCTCATCCGAGGTCAAATAATTTTTTTTATTTTTTGACCCCAAAGCAACCGGAGTCTCTTAAGCATCCCTACCCAGCACGCCTTTCAACTCACCATAAACAGGCCCACTGGGCTGCGTTTCCAGGATCACAAAGTCTCAGGTCTTCCTTTTCCTCTTCCCTTCGTTCTTACACACACAGATATCATCACCCTTTTCCATAGCCTGCCACCCAGACTATTTTCACCTAGCTTGCATCATTTTTTCTTGTGTTTTCAGCCTGGGTCACTGAGCCAATGATTTTATTCCATGCTCTTCGATCCACTGTGGCCATCAGCTGTTTTCTCCTCAGGAAAACCACATGCTCTCTTATATCAGCAACATTTCCTGGGGCCTGAATGTACACATATTAATGATTTCTAGTATATGTTTTCTTTAACCAAATACGGTCTCACATATTGGGCATAAGGTTTGAGGATTGCTATGGCTTAAATGTGTCATCTCCAAAATTCAGGCACTGCCAGTGCCATAGTATTAAGAGATGGAGTCTTTAAGAGGTGATTAGGCCATGAGGGCTTTGCCTTGATGAATGGAATTAGGTGCTCTTGTAAAAGGGCTTGATGGAGGGAGTTCACCCTTTTTGCTCTTCTCCTTCCACCATGTGCGAATAGTGTTCCTCTCCTTCAGCAGATGCAGCATCCAAGGTGCCATCTAGGAAGCAGAGGCTGAACTAGACAAAGAATCTGCTGGTGTCTTGACCTTGGACTTCCCAGCCTCTACAACTGTGAGAAATAAATGTCTGTTTCTTATAGATTACCTGTTCTGTAGTATATTGTTACAGCAGTACAAATGGGCTCACAGAGGGAGTAAAACAGCAATTGTTCCAGAACAATTTCTTCTAAAATTATGTTAATTTTTTTTCTCAAAAGCAAAGCTGTTTTACAAATTATACTTTTAAAAAATTTAATATTTTCTTACTCCAGCTATGGCCCCTTGCGCCTCTTTCTTCCATGCATTTTGTCTGATGCAAAACTGATATTTTTTTTTGATCTCTCATGGGAATAACAATGACATCTAATTAATACCGAGCTACACACAGGCAGAGGCAGAAACCTTTCCTTCTGCAGTTCTGTAATAGCTGCCTCCCCTTTTGCTCACTTATGTTCCTCTTCACTTTATTCTGGTGCCCTTCAAATGGCCTTCCTAAAACACAAAATTCCACATCAACTAAAAATTAGCTTAGAAAATACATGGTGTTTAGTAAGTCCCAAACTACAAAATCCCACCGCACCTCACCACCCGGGGCTTACAGAGTTAAATCTTAAGTGGGAGCAGATGCTCCTTGCTGGGAACTCAATTTCTAGGCCCATGTTTCATTATTCCCTAAAATAGTAGATTTTTTTTTCTCTTTTCTTCATTCATTTAAAAAAGAACATTGTCTAGGTTTAAATAGAAATTGACTTCTGCATTTAGGAGTGAGGAATAGTTTGCAGATAGATATCTTTTTTTTTTTTCCTAACCAATTAAAGGATGGGCTTCATTTGTCTTCCCAACAGAGAGCACCAGAAATTCTTTCATTAGAAACTGACTGCTGCATGTCCCAGGGAGCCTAACTGTAAATCTTTGTTCTTTTAGGAGGCCCATGGTTCTGCCCAAGGCCGGGCTGGCACCATAGAAGCCCATCGTGGGAGAGAACCACCCACCAACTCCCCTGGGTGGCATGTCCAGGCAGTGCTTTATTTAGATGAGTCCACACAGAGATGCTACAGTTCAGTCCAGGCATAGGATTATATGGTTTTGACACCATGTAGTCTTACATGCCGACTGTGAATCCCAGCTCACAAAAAATTGGCTGTGCCCTGCCTCAGTGTCCCTTTTTCTCAAATTGGAAGCACAAACACCAAAAAGATGAACAGAGGTAGAACAGTGCTATCCTAGGCCCCAAATCTCTTTTTAAAGAAACATTAGCCTTTACTGTAACTGCTACACAAATCCAAGGTTTTTTTTTTGTTTTTTTTTTTTAGAGACAGAGTCTCACTTTATCGCCCTTGGTAGAGTGCGGTGGCGTCACAGCTCACAGCAACCTCCAACTCCTGGGCTTAAGCGATTTTCTTGCCTCAGCCTCCCAAGTAGCTGGGACTACAGGCACCGACCAGAATGCCTGGTTATTTTTTTGTTGCAGTTTGGCTGGGGCCGGGTTCAAACCTGCCATCCTGGGTACATGGGGCCAGTGCCCTACCTACTGAGTCACAGGTGCTGCCCCAAATCCAAGGTTTTAAGTGCATTTGGACAGAAACCAGCTTTGAAGTCAGGCAAGAACTAAGCTCGGTTGTCTTTTCTTCCTTGTAGATCGGTGGTATACAGGGATATCGAGAGAATGTGACTAGCCTGGGAGACCCAAGGAAAAGGAAGAGAAGTGCTTACTTTCAGTTTATTCCACAGGCCTAATTGAAAAAAAGGTGACTCGGTATATCCCAAGAAGGAAGGGTCCACTCAGCTTTTAGTGCTTTCCAAGGTCTCTTTCGAAGTGGGCACCAGAGGGCTGGGCTCAGGGAAGGCTCTCTATCTAATGTAGCTCTCTACCAACAGTTAGGAGGAACCACTTGTCAGGGCATTCTCATTCTTAAAATATTGTCCTTGCATAGACACCTGAAGTTAACACAATATTACATCTCCTTGCATTAGACACATCACCACCCAAGTCATAACAGGCTCATTCAGAAATTACTTTCTTACTGAGAGCTCATTTTTCTGGAACATTTTTGGTTTGATCCTTTCAGGGTTGTGAGATCTATTTTCAGCTATTATTTTCAATTTCAAAAGTAATTTATAATTCAATTTAATTTTAATGATTTCATATAGACATATACAAATCATAGGTACACATGCATACACTCACACATATCTGGTACAAATTCAAATACTTTAAAAAGATACTCAACAAAAAATAAAGTCCATTTATTCTATGCATAAAATAGATATTTTAAGGTATTTTTTAAAAAAAGATGTACTGTTCAATTTTTTTTTTTATTAAATCATAGCTGTGTACATTAATGCAGTCATGGGGTACAATGTGCTGGTTTTATATGCAATTTGAAATACTTTCATGAAACTGGTTAACATAGTCTTCATGGCATTTTCTTAGTTATCGTGTTAAGACATTTATATTCTACATTTAGTAAGTTTCACATGTACCCTTGTAAGATGCACCGTAGGTGTGGTCCTACCAATTACCCTCCCTCAGCCCATCCTCCCCCTTCCCCTCCCCTCCTTCTCCCCTTTCCCCATATCCTTGGGCTATAATTGAGTTATAGCTTTCATATGAAAGCTATAAATTAGTTTCATAGTAGGGTTGAGTACATTGTATATTTTTTCTTCCATTCTTGAGATACTTTGCTAAGAAGAATATGTTCCAGCTCCATCCATGTAAACATGAAAGAGGTAAAGTCTCCATGTACTGTTTAATTTTAAAGCTACTTTAATTCAAGGCAAGGTAAAAATATTTTTAAAAGCCCGTGGATTAAAAAAGAAAAAAAAAAGGTCTATGGTATAATTGTTTTAAATGATGTGTTGCTGTGTTTAGTTTAAAAATATTTTGATGTATTATAATGCATGGAAAACAAGATGGTGTGAATCATTGACTGTCCTGAATAAACTATCCAATATGATTATATATTTTTGTGTTCCCTGTGGCAAGGTCGTCTTAATGAGTTTACATAATAATATACAGAAAACAGAAAGCCACCCAATAAACCGGAGTGGGCAGGGAGGGGGGGGAGGCGAAGAAGGCAGACTGTCCTAAGAACTGCCACTTAGAGAAGAGGTGCTGAGAGGAAAGACATGAGCAGAGGTAGGTGAACAAAGCTCTAGGCCCCTGCTTTCCAAGAAGATTCTCTGCAAGAATGGACATGATCATGTCTGTGCAGTCCAATATGGCAGCCATCAGTGCTACCGAGCAATCAAAATGTGACTAGTGAGACTGAGGGACTGAATATTTATTGATCTAATTTTTGAGACAGACTCTCACTCTGTCACCCGGGGTAGAGAGACAGCCTCAAATGCCTGGGTTTGAGCAACTCTCACCTCAGCCTCCCAACAAGCTGGGACTACAGGTGCCTCCCACAATGCCCTGCTAGTTTTTCTATTTTTAGTAGAGATGAGGTCTTGCTCTACAGGCTGGTCTCTAACTCCTGAGCTCAAGCCTTCCACGTGCCTCAGCCTCCCAGAGTGAGGGATTGGATTTCTTTAAATTTCATTTTGTTCTAATCAATTTGAATTTAAAAAGTCACATGGAATAATGATGCTGGATAGTGTGGCTCCGGGGTGGACAATGTGTTTGGGAGGCATCAGTGAGCTTAGAAAGAGGAGAGCACAAAGGTGGGAGAGAATCAGTGAAGGTTAAGAAAAAGCAGAGCAGCAAAGAAGGAAGGGAAGAAGGAGACAGAGATGCGAGCAGAAAAGCAGACAGCTAGGAACGATCGTCCTAAGTGAGTGGGACCTTCCCCTCCCCCTCTGGCGTCACTCAGAAGTCTTCTGAGTTAGCAGTACAGGGACAGACTCCGAGGGCTTCCTTCTGGAGCACCCGCCTATCCCTGCTGACCCTGGCAAGCCTGTGGTCATTAACTACCTTACCTATGAAGGGAGCAAGGCTCCACGGCCCCAAGGAATCCTCCATACTAATGTGTAAAGTAAGAGTTTACCCAAAGAAAACCCAGTTTTGATAGACCACTAGGTGTCACCATTAACCAAAATCAATTTAAAAATTTTTTTTTATTGTTTTTAACCTGCAGAATTTGGTGGAAGTTTTTTCTCTGAGTCTATAGTTGATTTATACAATATATTTAGGTATTTTCTTATTTTGTCACGCCAAAAGCAAAGTGGTTTGGTGCTCTGGGAGCCTGCCTAACAGGAATATTCATTCTAATTTGGTTTATTTTTCTTTGCATAAAACTCTGCTAAGTAGGGCGGTGCCTGTGGCTCAGTGGGTAGGGCTGGCCCCATATACCAAGGGTGGTGGGATTGAACCCGGCCCCGGCCAAATTGCAACAAAAAAATAGCTGGGTGTTGTGGCGGGCGCCTGTAGTCCCAGCTACTCGGGAGGCTAAGGCAAGGGAATCGCCTAAGCCCAGGAATTGGAGGTTGCTGTGAGCTGTGACACCACAGTACTCTACCGAAGGCGATGAAGTGAGATTCTGTATCTTAAAAAACAAAACAAAACAAAACTCTGCTGAGTACTACGAACATATGTACGCATGTACATGTGCTCATTCATTCTTATACATTTACTATATGCTGGGCAGTGACCCTATGCACAACTGTGTAAGTTGTACTCTGCACTACTCTGGGAGGGGGGAATGTTCGCATGGACCTCAATGTGAACGATGCTTCCTGCGGTTGTGCAGCCCAGCACCTCTGCAAGACTCTGGTCGGGGCCATGGGGACAAAATCATCAGAAAGACCTGGTCCCTGCTTTTTCCAACCTTGCTGTTCTATCTCTTAGGAAAATTTGTTAGTCTTAAACCTTATTTGTAACTAGAAATATCAATCCCCTATATATTTTTTGAGAGTTATACCCACAACAGTCCTTGTAAGAACAGCTAAAGTTTAGTTCCTTTTCAGAAAAGTAAGACCCTTCCCTAAGCATACTTCATGAATAATGAAATGTACTGCACCAGCTGGAAAAATCAAGTCATGGCTTTTGCCCTTGATACATTTAAGAAGAGGCTGGGTGAGGTGGCTTCTGAGAATGGTGGCTCACGCCTGTAATCCTAGCACTCTGGAAGGCTGAGGTTGGGAGGGTTGCTTGAGCTCAGGAGTTTGAGACCAGCCTGAGCAAGAGTGAGACCCCCATCTCTATTAAAAACAGAAAAAGTAGCTGGGTATCATGGCAGGTGCCTATAGTCCCAGCTACTAAGGAGGCTGAGGCAAGAGGATCTCTTGAGCTCAAAAGTTTGAGGTCACTGTGAACTATGATGACACCAGGGTAACTTCACCCAGAAAAACAGAGTGATACTCTGTCTCAAAAAAAGAGAAAGGCTTGGGCGGCGCCTGTGGCTCAAAGGAGTAGGGTGCTGGCCCCACATGCTGGAGGTGGCGGGTTCAAACCCAGCCCCGACCAAAAAAAAAAAAAAAAAAAAAACAACCCTCCAAAAACAAATAAATAAATAAATAAAGAGAAAAAGCTTAATCACATCTAGGACTCAAAATAATATCCTTACGTTTTGCATATCTAAACCTAACCTTTGAATAGAAAAGGGGTAGCAAGTCCAGCAGCTCCCACCTGTGATCCCAGCATTTTGAGTGGCTGAGATGAAAGCATTACTTGAGGCCAGGAGTTTCAGACCAGCCTGGGCAACATAGCAAGACTTGGTCTTACAAAAAAATAATAAAAAAAAATTAGCCAGACATGGTGGACCACTACTGTAACAAGGCAGAAGATCACTTGAGCCTAGATGTTTGAGGTTGCTGTGAGCTATGGTACTCCAACCCAGGTGACAGAGCAAGACCCTGACTCTGGGGGGGGGGGGGGGAAGGAGTAACAGTAATTGAAAAAATTGAACCTGAGCCTGAGTACTAGGGACCAGGGCCTCTAGAGTATCAATTAGGTTTGGGGGTATGATAAACTACATCAAAACTTGGTGGCTTAAAGTAACAGTTTTTCATAATTCTGCGCATCATTTGGGCAGACAGAATTAGTTCTCATCTAGGTTGGTGTGGCAGATCCCCGAGGTCTGTAGGTAGTTCGGCTGGGGCTGGCCTCCCTTTCATACCTGGAGATTGACAGGCTGGCTGGTTGGGGAGAACATAGCTGGGGTGGTTTGTCTCTGCTCCCTGTGACCGCTCATCCTCCAGCAGCCTCACCCAGGCTTCACATGCTATTCTCAGCATAGTGATCTCAGGGTACAAAGCAGAAGCAGGGGAGGGCAGCAAGCTTTTCCTGTCACTTTTGGTCTTGTCCCATTGGCCAAAGCGAGGTATCACCCAAGGATGTGGGTACAGAGAGGTATGAACAGAAGAAATTAAGGGACAGTGTTGCAAAAATCTACTGAATTACTTGGATTTCTCCTTATCTCAGTTTTTACCAAAATGATAATATTTCTTGACCTCCTGCCTAGGGATGAAAAAAGAACAAATGCATTGAAGAGATTACTGTATATCATTCAAGGAAGGACAACATGAATATTATTTATCTTACTTCAGTTTATTCACCAACCTTTTTCATGTCTCCTCCATAACATGGCTCCTCTATCCATGGTGCAATTAGTAATCCCACTTTGTGGAAATTCCTATCAAAAGTAAGAGTAAGAATTTCAAAATAAATTTTGATTTGTTTTCCAATTTTCACCTGTAAATAGGTACATTTTTATGGGCAGTGTGTAAGGAGGCCCACTAGGTATAACCAGAACTGTTCAGGAGCAGAGACCCAGAAATGTCTAGTTACACAGCTAACTTTTACAATTGCCCCTTCATTTTGCAGATACTTTTTTTTTTAGAGACAGAGTCTCACTTTATTGCCCTAGGTAGAGTGCTGTGGCATCACAGCTCACAGCAACCTCCAACTCCTGGGCTTAGGTGATTCTCTTGACTCAGCCTCCCAAGTAGCTGGGGCTATAGGTGCCTGCCACAACACCTGGCTATTTTTGTTGCAGTTTGGCCAGGGCTGGGTTCAAACCTGCCACTCTCGGTACATGGGGCCGGCGCACTACCCACTGAGCCACAGGCGCCGCCCGACATTTTGTAGATTCATTTTATTTCAAACAAACACTGTGCAGTTTGACCACTTAAAGTATCTAATCAGATAAAGAGAATGAGCAGAAGTTTAGAGTGTCTGTTCTCGTTCCTTTTCTATTTTTTTTGGTTTGTTTGTTATTATTATTTATTAATTTTTTGAAACGGAGTCTCACTTTGTCATGCTTGGTAGAGTGCTGGAGAGATGAGGTCTCACTCTGGTTCAGGCTGGTCTCTAACCTGTGAGTTCAGGTTATCCACCCACCTCGGTCTCCCAGAGTGCTAGGATAACAGGCGTGAGCCACTGCTGTTTTGTTGTTTTTTGAGACAGGGTCTTACTCTGTAGCCCAGGCTAAAAGTGCATAGCTCATGGCAACCTCAAACTACTAGGCTCAGGCAACCCCCAGCCTCCTGAGTACCTAGGACTACAGGTGCTGGCCTCAGCACCCGGTTAATTTTTCTATTTTTAATAGAGGTAGAGTCTTGCTCTTGCTCAGGCTAGTCTCGAACTCCTGAGCTCAAGTGATCTTCCCAAAGTGCTGGGATCACAAACATGAGCCACCACATGCCTGACCCTCATTCCTAGTTGCCTAGTATTAGTGGAGATAATATCATATATTTACACTCGATCCTACTGGAGCCAAGATTGGCCCAGAAGCATTACTTCATCCTTTTTTTTTCTTTTGATACAGAGTCTCAAGCTGTCGCCCTGGGTAGAATGCCGTAGCGTCACAGCTCACAGCAACCTCAAACTCTTGGGCTCAAGCGATTCTCTTGCCTCAGCCTCCCAAGTAGCTGGGATTATAGGCGCCCGCCACAATGCCCAGCTAACATTACTTCATCCTTACTAGTGACTTCTTTTTCCTACATTTTGTGATCTCTATCATTTAATTTGATGAACAAACATTCATTGAGCATCAACTATGTTAAAAACTGAGCTAGAGATATGGATGAAACACAGCGGTTGGCTCTCCTGGTGACAAACGATGGGGCAAATCTGACAGATAAGTGTGCTCGGGAGCACTGGGGAAGGAATTATTTACACTCATGATCGTAACTATTTTAGAAACATAATTCTGGCTTCTGGATTCTGAAAAATGGCAACCCAACAGGAGCTACTAGCTGTCTCAGTCCAGGCCTGGGAGTGCTTCTAGAGGCACAGCAAATGGTTGGGTACCAGGGTATACATTTATGTGACTACAGACTACAGGGGACAGGGGAGAGTGCCACAGGTGGGAAAGCTTTTATCTTGGGTTTTTTTTTTCCTCCCTCATGTAATATTTCCGTGGGCAGATCAGGGTCTACTCTAACCCCACTGCAAGACAGAACAGAATCACTGGTCCTGCCTGGACATGAGATGGAGCCTGTGGTTGCATCAGGTAGGCTTAATCCCAGGGGATAGAAAGGAAATCCTAGTGCAGACAGAGCCACCTTCCTTCTAAGAACTGCCACTACTGAAGGTCCTGGGCGATAGGATAAGAAGAAGTAACAGGTGTAAGGACACAAAAGGAAGTAGAAAAATTGTCCTTATTTACAGGCGATCTGACTATCTACATAGAAAACCTCACTGACTTAGTAGAAGAGCAACATTCAACCAGAAAACCTTATAGAAAATTCGATAACTTTCACAAAAGCAACACAACTATGAAGTACCTAACAGTCAACTTAAAATAATTTTGAATTCAAAATAAGTTTTTGCAGAAAACTGTAAAACTATTACAGGAATGAACGTAAGATTTGAATAAGCCAAGAGATAGGCCATATTGGGAGACAAGACTATTGGACGTGTGAAGATACCAATTCTCCCGAAGTTAATCTAAAAATTCAAGGCAAGTTCAATATACAAGTTTTTGAGAGAACGGAAATGTATACTCAAAATTTATATGGAAGGAAAAAAAAGTTCACAACTAGTTGAGTCAATTTTGAAAAAAGAGTACAGAGGAATGACTTGCTCCCAGAATACTGCGGGAGTACGTAATGAAACACCTCGGGCTGTGCAGAAGCATGTTGGCAGAGCAAGGGTGAGAGTGTACTCAGAAATGTACATGTGCGTGTTTATGTGTGTGAGTGTGTACACCTGCTGTATGCAAAACAAGCCAGTGGGGAAAGGAGGGGTTGCTTGGTAGACAGTATAGGGAAGCCTGGCTCACTGCCTAGAGGAAAATTAAGTTGGATCCCTTCCATCATAAACAAAGGTGAACTTCATATGAATTAAAGATGTAAATGGGGCTAGGTGAGGTGGCTCACACCTGTAATCCAACCCTCTGAGAGGTCGAGGCAGGTGGATTGCCTGAGTTCATGAGTTCGAGATCAGCCTGAGCCAGAGCGAGATCTCATCTCTTAAAAATGGACAGGTGTTGGGCCGCGCCTGTGGCTCAGTGAGTAGGGTGCCGGCCTCATATGCCGAGGATGGCGAGTTTAAACCCAGCCCTGGCCAAACTGCAACAAAAAAATAGCTGGGTGTTGTGGCGGGTGTCTGTTGTCCCAGCTGCTTGGGAGGCCGAGGCAAGAGAATCACGTAAGCCCAAGAGTTAGAGGTTGCTGTGAGCCATGTGACATCATGGCACTCTACCCGAGGGCGGTACAGTGAGACTCTGTCTCTACAAAAAAAAAGAGAAAGAAATAGCCAGGTGTTGTGGCGGGTACCTGTTGTCCCAGCTACTTGGGAATCTAAGGCAAGAGAATTGCTCGAGCCTAAGAGTTTGAGGTTGCTGTGAGTTGTGACACCATAGTACTCTGCCAAGGGCGACAAAGTAAGACTCTATCTAAAAAAAAAAAAAAAAAAAAGATGTTAAATGGGAAACACAACCCTATAAACATGTACACACACACATACTCCCCCTATATCTCAATCAGAATATTTATGACTTCCCTTAAAACAAGGGGAAGAATTTTGGGAGGGGGGTTGATAGAGGGAGGGTTAGTAGGGGGACCACACCTATGGAGTACGCTGCAAGTACAAGTTGGATCTATCAGGTGTAGAACACAAATGTCTTAATGCTGTGATTGGGTAAATGAGATGAAAGCTATGTTGATTAGTAGGATGTAAGCACTCCAATTTGTACAAATAATCAACACATCGAATCCCATAATGGCATAAATGTATTTATGATCTATGTACAAA
>CAUYPK010041366.1:0-12938 GCA_963574355.1 Loris lydekkerianus
GCCCCTGTCGCCCGCCCGCCGGAGACGCGGGCGCCCCGCGGGGCCGCCCGGCCCGCCGCGCGGGGGGGGGGCGCCCCCCAGAACACCACGCAGCAGGTTCCATGATCATCCATCCAGGTGAGAACTAAAGGCCTGAATCCAGGCAGTGGCAGGAGAGGGGAGGAGATTACAGATGTGAAACCTGTCAAAGAGGCAGAATTTACAGAAGCTGGGGACAGTTTGCTTCTGAGGGGTGTGGATAAATGAATCTCAGAGGCAAGAGGCTTGGCTTATCCAGGGAGGGAGAAGGTGAATAGCAAACTATAGACATCAAAGGGCAGAGTTTGATTGAAAGTGAGTGGAAATTGACTGTCTAAAGCTGTGATGACATTAGGAATATTTAGTGATATCCTTTAGTTAGAATAAGAGAGGTCCCAGGTGACATTGCCTCTCCAGGTGTGGGCTAAGGAGTGAAAATCCATGGAATTGACAGTTGCATATATCTCAGCCAGTAACTCAAAATCTGGGCAATGTTTTAGCTTTTAGAAAAAGTAAACTGTGTCCAATTCACCCAGATACACAAGCTCTTTTCTAACTAATAGCCACATTCTTGTAAAGCTGTGATTTGATTAAGTACTTTAAAAAATAGTTTATTCCATTTGGAGTCCTTTAGCCTTGAGAGTCTAATGCATTTGAAACAGCTGTTTCTTGTTAAAAATATCACAGCATCTCTGCCAATTTATAATTAAAGATTACAACTTTTAAAAACTGGAAAGTAGAAAGAATTCATTTAAAAAGAAAAAAACAGTTTGCTGTGTCTTAATGGCCTGCCTTCCCTGAGGATTGGCCTGCCACATTTTCATTTTCCTGATGTTCAGAAAAGCAGGAGGAAATGGCCTGTGGTAGAAATTTCAGAAAGTAATTGAATTAGAGAAGTTAAAACGAGGCATTTGTGGTTATTCAAAAAACAGAGCATGTGTATCTCCAATAAACCTATGTGAGGATGTTTCTATCCTATAGACACATGTTTTCTGGAAATTCAGAGAAAGCCTTAAAGATATAAAAGCCAAATTCCTATTTAACAGCACAGAGAGCGGAAGCTGTTCCTAGCCAGAATGCCAGAGGTTACATAAGCAGCTAGTGGCCATGCCAAGGCCGCATCCACCCCAGGCCAGACAGGGGTGACCCTGTCACAAGTAGTAAGGTGAGTCTCAGCAGCAGAAAGCAGGGGCAGAATAGGGGAGGAGAAGGCAGGCTCTCCAGCTAGGAAGAGCTGTGTTTGAGACCCACTTTTGCCACTTACTAACCCAATTGCTTGGCCGGATCGCCCATCCTAGCTAGGCTTTGATGGAACTTCTCTTCATCTCATCAAATGGAGCTAATACTTGTTGAAGGGGAAAAGTCTGGTGATGCCTTCTCCCCACTGGCCCATCTAATCTAAGTTATATACATGCTATTCTCTTCCATGTTAGAAGTAATTTGGTTCAGTTATATCCACTATTTACAGAGAGCATTTATGTGCCAAATTCTTCTCAACAGAAGGCTTTTATCTTCCAACAGGTAGGAGGCCCTTGGGAATTCTAATCTATGCTCTGTTGTCACATCAAAACATTACTAAATGAATTGGAAAACCCACTGATATGCGCTCTTTAAAATAAGGAGATAAAAGGAGGGTTCTAACTGCAGGGAGATGCTGGGAGGATTTCATTTTTGACACTACGTACCACATCATAAACAGGGTCCTGTGTTTTTCCCCAGTCCCTATCCAAGATGACAAACGTGAAGAGTATATCCCTGCAGGCAGGCACGTTTATACTAACAAATTATAAGCAGATGAGTTCTGTTTATGTGCATTTATAAAACTCATCCTGGCCCAGATACAAAAACTCATTAGGAATCTCCAGCATGCTCTAAGTTGTAAGCTGTGTTGCCAGGGTGCCAAAACAAAGGGCAGATTTAATACCCATAAACAATCAACTAAACTTATTGTTTGACATATATAAAACTATACAATAGACCACGTTCCAACAAACCTAGAGCTGGCCAACTTAAGTTTTCTTTTTTCACTTGCCCGGACATTATGCAGACAAACACATTCCTAGTGGTCACACGAGCAGCTAATGACCTAAAAATACTCAGGGTTTTAAATTCAGCTTCCCACTATACTTCTGGTGCACTATGATCTCAGGGATCTTTTTCCTTCTGTGCAAGCTGTTCATTGGGGTTGTTAGTGGGAAAGCACAGGGTCCACTATACCTAGCTTAAGCAGAAAGGCAATTTCTCAGAGGATATTAAATAACTTTTTCCAGAATGGCTAGAAAGACCAGGGAATGGGACTTGGTACTAAGCAGGCAGGATCTGTGAACTGATTGCATGTTCAGTCCTGGGAAGGACCCCACTGTTAGGACTGCTGCCACTGTTGCCCCTAAAAGCTGCAGCCTGTCTACTCCATACAGCCCACTCAAAGGGAAGCAATTCCACATATCAGTACTTTAAAAAGAAGGCTTATGTGGGTGGGTTCATTGGCAGAAGCTGAGGCACAGGCTATCTTCCAAGTTCAAGAAAGGCTAGTAAAGTGAATTCCAAATCCTACATTAGAGAGGCAGAACTCAAGTGGGATTGCCTCTAAATATAGAATTACTAGTCAAAAGGCAATGACCACCTAAATTATGACATGTGTGTCCGTAACACTGGAAGTATATCTTGTTCTTTACCTTTCTTGGAAAGCAGTTGGCCCATAGCAAGATGAAAGTTTATAAAATTGAATATAGCAAAGTATCTGCTGGTTTTGAAATGATTTATGATTACAACATGAATTCTAAATTCAATTAAAGGCATATGTCATTAATAATCACTTTCCCAACAGACTGTACAAAATGAGTCTGATCACCAGAGTTGACGTGTTGTGTACAGTGTTGTTAAATAATCACCTTGAAAACCAAAAAGGTCTTATTCATTAGCCTGAATAATTTTTCTCACCTGGCTACAATTGCTTAAGACTGTCTTTACAAAGATAAAATAGAAAGTTTCTCTCTTTGCTTAGTAGTTTATATTTCATGAATATCTGCCTCCTTCCTTACCCCCTGAAAAATACACTTTTTCCAAAAATGCACAGAAACCGGGCAGTCTATAAATCAAGAGAAGAGCCCTTATACACATATATGCATTTAAATTCATAAAATTTCTTCTGCATTAAACTGATAGTGAATTAAATATAACTGAAATACCATCTAGCATCCTGCTAAAATGCTCATGAATTAAAATATGTCTATCTCAATCCATAGGCCATCATTAGGTTAAACAGGAAAACACTAGATGTATTCCTATTATAGTCAGGAATAAGAATGGTATATAAACTATCACCACTATTATGTAAAATTGTTCTGGAGGTTGAGATCTAATGGAATTAGGTAAAACTATAGATGATAGGTACATGACAGAGAGAGAGAGATAAAAGTTTAAAAGATTCAGTCTTTGCTGATGATGTGATTATATCACAAAAAAGTCTAAGAATTAAAGTCTAAGAATCAATTTACAAATAATAAGGGAATTCAGTAATATGACCAGCTATGAAACTGATAAATCAATGGTTTAACATACACAAGAAAACTGATTTGGATATATAAAGGGGAAAAAGTCTTCACTTATGACAATAGCAAAAAGACTCATAGGAGTTTTAAAAAATTAAAAAAAAATTAAGGAATTTTAAAAGATAAATAGAATAACTTAAGAAGATACCAGGTCTGACAGTTAAGTTTGCAAACTCATCCTAGAAAAGGTGCTACATCTTACTACTGAATATCACTATGATAGCCTTTGAAGTACTTTCACTGGGAAGCTGTGTACTGATGCCAGCACCTAGTCCACCCTTGCAAGCAGGTTTTTTTTGTTTGTTTGTTTGTTTGTTTTGTTTTTGCAGGGGCCAGGTTTGAACCCGCCACCTCCAGTATATGGGACTGCCCTACTCCTTGAGTCACAGGTGCCACCCTTTCCAAGCAATTTTGGAATCTTTCATCTGGAATAGCCATCAAAACTGTTGTTGTATCTATCATCCTTGATATCTTGAAGGTCATCAAAATGTCTTCCTTTCCATATTTCCTTTATCTTTGGATAAGGAAAAAAGTCATTGGGGGTTAGATCGGATGAGTAGAAAGGGTGTTCCAATACAGTTATTTTTTTTTTACTGGCTAAAAACTCCCTCATAGACAGTGCTATGTGAGCTGGTGCACTGTTGTGATTCAAGAGCCATGAGTTGTTGGGCAAGATTTTCAGTTAAAATTTTCCTAACTGTTTCTCTATTAATGATTACTTGGTCTTCTGGGCTTTTCATAGTCACCCAACAATTTTGACACACAATTTGATGAACTTCACAAAGCTTTTGTCAGTTTTACTCGTTACTGGCCACCCTGACCTCTTTTCATCAGTGCCACTTTCTCCCCCCTCAGAAAACTGGATCCATTTGTACACTGCCATTTTCTTCATATCATCATCTCCGTAAACTTGGACTAACATGACCCTGATTTCAATCCTTCTTTTGCCAAGTTTAACAAGAAATGTATGAATATTTATTCATTTCCCTAATTCAAGCTACAACACTCTCACTACTGCACACCCAAACATGCAACAATAATAAACACCACTTAGCAGGATGCCAACACATGTTGGCACAAACACAACTGTGAGATAGTGCTATAATAAGATCATGAAACCTTACTGAGTTGTTTGTATAGTGCTGCCAAAGTAAGCGCACAGTGACAAGTTCAAGAATTTATCTTGACTATTTTCCTTTTTTTCCCTTTTTTTCTTAGTGACTAATTCTCACATAAATTAGATTTAATTTTGACCAAAGTATATTATTTAACATTAATTTTTAATTCAACTTGATAATATGTTGTTTAGGATATTGCATCCTCACTTATAAGTGAAATATGTTTGTAATTTCCCCTTTATAACAATATATTTTCTCCAATTTTAATATCAGGTATATCCAGATTAAGTAGAATGATTTTGAAGTATTTCTTCTTTTTCTATTGTCTATAAAATTTGGCATGATCTGTTTTTTGAAATTACATTTTACTTTTATTTATAAATATTAGCTGTCTATTTTTTGAGACTTTGGGGAAAAAATAATAAGAAGTTAACTGGTGACTCCATACTGAACCTCAGAGTCAAAGCATTCTATAATAGACATACTCTTATCTGACAATGTGAATGTTATTTTATTTGCATTATTATTATTATCGTTGCTTGATATTTTAATGCAGCAATCATCTGATTTCTTTTCTGAATATATTTATTGTCGTTCATTCTTTACAAGGTTTTTGTTTCTAGACCTTAGCTTAAACATTGCTATTGTTATTAAATTTTAGTGAAGACAAAAGTGAAAACCTAATAAACACATGTATATGTTAAAAAAAAAAAAAAAGCCAGGTGTTGTGGCAGGTGCCTGTAGTCCCAGGTACTGGGAGGCTGAGGCAAGAGAATGACTTAAGTCTGAGAGTTTGAGGTTGCTGTGAGCTGTGATGCCACAGCACTCTACCGAGGGTTACATAGTGAGACTCTGTCTCACCAAAAAAAAAAAAAAAAGACTAAAAATAAATACTAGCCCCTTCTCCTTAACCTTCAAACCTTGCTCAAAGGCTTTGGAGCAAGGAAATATCAGGATCAGAGTTGCCTTAAATTCAGTAGGAGATCCCTATGAAACTTTCGGGGATTAAAGAACTGTCTCTGGTAGCTTTACAAGCAGAAGAAATAGGAGCTAGATTATAAATGTATTTGTAACATAAATATTATTTAAATAATACACAGCTAGATTCAAATTAGTTTGTAACTAAGGGGAATGTTCCCAAACGATTCTACAAACTTCAGCAAAGAGAGTATTAAGAAAAAAATTATAGTTCCTTAAATCATAGCATTTGGCAATTACAAGATAGATAAAATAACATATTTATGTGTTGGAGTTAGGATAAATAGGGGAAAAGGCTTTTGCCATGTTATATGAATACAAATTGAGTATTGAATAAGCATGACTAAAAACTTAGTTAAGTAAAAATGAATTAACCAAATCAATACTAATAAAGCAACTGGTGCTGTGGGGGAAAAAAAAAGAAAAGAAAAAGAACTTATCTTGAATATATAAATATTTAAGGAGGAAATTGTAAAACATTCCTGAGCGACGCAAAAAAAGACTTGAACAAGTGAAAATCATACCATGCTCTTAGCCAGAAAGACATCAAATCTCCTTAAATTAATCCACATATTTACTGCGATACACAAAAACCATCAATCCTACTAAAAGTTAAAGAATTGAAAGTTAATACAACAAAGCAAGTGCCATTTTCTTCTGTTAGATTGACCAAACAGTTGTAAATGATAATACTCTCATGAACCAGGAATTCACATGCCTCTAATGAATGGGAAATTTTGCAATAACTTTGTCAAAAAAAAAAATTCGGCAGTTTGATTTGAATCTTGAAATAAAATTTATGCCCTTTGACCAACTCATTTTATTACTAATATTATTTACTCAGGAAATAATTTTTTAAAATACATGTAGTAAAAATACCTTCCCCCCACCAAAAAATAGATTGAATAATAATAAGTTAGACTATAGCAAAGTAAAAGAAATATAGATAATCACATGAGGTAGCCAGAAAAGTCTGTTGCTAGAACACAAGTAAGCCAGTCCCTATGGAATTCACTGACTATCCCTGTAAAGATTTGAAGGGGGTGAAGGCTCTGAAGAATGCCTACTAATGGCACAGATGTGGCTGGAGATTCCCTCCAGTATCAAGGGAACTGATGATGGCTGTCCCGTGGGCCCTGTCTCCTGATACTCCCACTCTAGGTCTCTACCTGCATAACAGACAGTTTTGAAAGTTTCATCCTGGCATCCTGTGTAAGTTTCATCCTGTGTAAATTCTAACAATAGAAGAAACAAAATCCGAACTCTGAATTGTTGTTTATTAACAACTTTAAATTACTTGCAACAAGAAATAGAGCCCGATTGCCAGACCAACACAGGATAGGGACAGCTATTTTTTTCAGAAAGAGCCATAAAAGTACTTGTTAAGTTAGAGTCTAATGCAACTTTAAAACAATCTTTATTGGGCACTCAAAACTTCTTTGTCTATGTAGCATTGCCATTCCTGATAACAAGTCTAGATTTTCTAATTCAGTAAAAAATAGAGTATAAGATACTAGTTGCATATAAAATCCCCAGGCTTACTTTCTCCCTAGACAGAAGAAACTTAGATGAAAACCAATATACTGTGTCATAATAACACTTGTGACAAATTATTAACATATCTAATACTGATATTCTTATATATACCAAACACTCATTGAATGGCCTGTGGATGCAGACACACTTGGTCTAGTTTTGCTCAATGTTATAACTTTCTCTATTTTATTTAGTATACTCAATCTATACTACCCTTTCATATCCTCAAATACATCAGTTTATTCCATACCTGGGATTTATGCACCTGCTGATCCTACCTCCAAAAGTGCTGTACCCTGAAGTATTTAAATATCTACTTACACTTCAAGTCTCAGACTATCTTAACCTCTAAAATGTCTTCAATTAGACTGTACAATTGGTTCTCAAACTTGGTTATACAATGAAATTATCTGGGGATTTTTTAAAATATTGATGCCTAGGTCCAAGGCCCAGAAATTTTGATAGAATTCACATAGGAGTATAGTCGTGGCATTTGAGAATTTTAAGAGAACTCTAGATGATCCAAAATTGCATGAAATTTTAGAAAAACTGGCCCAAATCTTTCTACCATTTTGGTCCCTTTAGAGCTACTTGCAGGCTATAATGGTGATTAATGTGCTTGTTTATTTTTGGCTGTTGACCAGAAAGGCAGGATATATATCTATAAACAGAAGCAAAAACAAAGAACATATAATCATCTCAATAGGTACAGAAAAAGCATTTGGCAAAATTCAGCACCCTTTCATGATAAAAATCCTCAACAAATTAGGCATACAAGAAATGTATCTCAAGATTGTAAAAGCCATATATGACAAACTCATAGTCAACATCATACCACATGGGGAAAAGTTGAAAGTATTCCCACTAAGAACTAGAACAAGACAAAGGTGACCACTGTCACCACTTCTATTTAACATGGTGCTGGAAGTCCTAGCCAGAGCAATCAGGCAAGAGAAAGAAAGGACATTAAAATCAGGAAAGAAGAGGTCAAAATATTGGCTTTTGTTGACAATATTATCTTATATCTAGAAACCCCAAAGATTCAGCCAAGTCTCAAGTTACAAAGTCAGTGTACACAATTAATAGCATTTCTATACACCAATAACAGTGAAGCTGAGACCCGAATTAAAGTCAATACCATTTGCAATAGCTACAAAGAAAATAAAATACCTTGGAACATATTTAACCAAGGAGTTGAAAAAAATCTCTACAAAGAGAACTGTGAAATACTAAAGAAAGAAATCACAGAGGACACAAACAAATAGAAAAACATATCATGCTCAAAGATCAGTAGAATCATGTTGACACTGTTACTAATAAAATGTCTATACTACCCAAAGTGATTTACAGATTCAGTGGAATCCATATCAAAATACCAATGTCATATTTAACAGGCCTAGAAAAAAATAATTCTATGCATTGTTTGGAACCAGAAAAGAGCCAAAGCAAACTTAAGCAAAAGAACATATCTGTAGGCATCAGACTTGTTCTTTTATACCAGATTTCAAACTACACAGAAGGTTATCATAATAAAAAATCATGGTACTGGGACAAAGATAGAGACATAGACCAATGGAACAGAACAGAGCAACCAGATATAAAACCAGCCGCATACAGCCAACTGATTTTTCATGAAACAGACAACAATAGACACTGGGGAAAAGAAGCCCTATTTCATAAATGGTGCTGGGAAAATTGGATAGCCATTTGTAAAAGAATGAAACAGGGTTAATATTTGTCATCACTCACAAAAATTAATTCAAGATAGATAAAAGACTTAAATATAAGACATGAAACCATACGACTCCTAGAAGAAAATGTTGGAAAACTTTTCTAAATATTAGATTGGACAAAAAATTATGAAGACAACTCCAATCACTGTAACTACAAAAATAAATAATGGGACTTGATTAAGTTAAAAAGTTTCTGTATAGCTAAAGAAATTATCAACAGAGCAAGTAGACAACCTACAAAGTAGGAGAAAATATTCACAAGCTATAAATCCAATAAAGGGCTAATCACAAGAATCAACAAGGAACTCCAGCATATCACCAAGGCAGAAACAAACAATCCCACTAAAAGGTGGGCAAAAGACATGGACAGAAGACTTTCAAAAGAAAACAGACAAATACCCAACAAATATATGAAAAAATGCTCAACATCACTAATTATCAGGGAAATAGAAATTAAAACCAGAATGAGATAGCACCCTACCATAATTAGAATGGCTTTTATTTAAAAAACAATAGTTGCTGGTATAGATACAGAGAGAAAGGAACATTTATACACAGTTAATGGGACTGCAAATTAGTACAACCTCTATGGGAAACAGTACAGAGATTCCTCCAAGAACTAAAAGCAGACTTACCATTTGATTCAGCAATCCCACTATTGTATATCTGACCAACAGAAAAGAAGTTATTTTATCAAAAACACAACTGCACTTGAATGCTAAATACAGCACAGTTCACAATTTCAAAGATGTGGAATCAACCCAAGTGCCTATCAGTTTAGGAGTAGATTAATGAAATGTGGTATATACGTACTATGGAGTACTGCTTAGCCACAAAGAAGGCAGAATTAAGATCTTTTGCAACAATTTGGATGGAACTGGAGACCATTATCCCAAGAGAAGATTCTAAAGAATGGAAAAAGAAACACCACATTACTTGATATTAAATTGAAACTAAAAGATAAGCACTCACTTGCACAAAGGGAAGTAAAACTCAGTGGAAACCAAGTAGCAGGAAGGGTGGAGGAGAAGGGTGGGGAAAAATATACCTAAGGGGTACAACAAACACTATCTGGGTGATTAGCACACTTATAACCATGACTAGCATATCAAAATCAATACACAACCAAAAACATAGTATTTTATGTTCTACATTAAAAAATTCATAGTAGCCCAAAGTAGTGTTTCTCCCACTTTAATGTTCCTATGACTTATCAAGGGTCTTATTAAAATATGGATTCAGCTTCAGTATGGTGGGAGAAGGCTGAGATTCTACACTTCTAATCAGCTTTCACATTCTTTCACATTTTGAGTGGTAAGGGCCTAACACAATGGTTGCCTGAACCTCCCTGAAAAATAAGAATCACCTGGAACCTCTAATTAAAAGAACAGATTATTGGTTCCTAATTCAGAATCACTGAATCAGTATTTCCATGGGAGAAGGACTGTATGCGTATACAATATGCATCAGCTGATTTTTATCTTCAGGGAGGCTTGATTAGCCTAGGAGATACTCTGACACTATTACTTAGTGTGTCTATCTTCAAAATTAATAAAGGAGAATTGCTAAATCAGCTCCTACAAGACCGACTCTTTCACATATAATGATAACTCTGGATCAAATAGAATGAAAAACTACCTAAAGATTTGGAAGAATAACAAAAACAATCAGATTCTGGAGGGGTGCTGACACTTAAAAGAAAGGGACTAGTAAAGAGTTGCTTTTCCATTTTCCTGGTATTTAGTCTCAGATCAGTCACACTGAAGTCTGACAGTTAAGAGCAGCTAAAACTTCAATAAAGAAAATCAGAAGTCTAAAAGGACAGCATGTAGGGTAACCATAGCCACTAGAATTTGACAAGGAAATGCTAAAATATAGAGATCAAAGGGAAAGAGCCACAAATTCTGTGCAAAAATGTTTGCCCAAATCTCTGGATAAGCCCAGAATACAAGATTGGGCTGTCTGCAAGCAAACCAGCTAAGGATAAAAGGACTAAATGAAGATTTGAATGTTTGACAAGAGGCAATTTAAGGCCAGTTTCACTAGCAACTAAAACAACACTCTTAGGATTGTAATAGAACCCAGAGGCTCCACAACATAATATTTATAATATCCAAAATAAAATCCCAAATTACTCAGACACAGAAAGATAAAGTCCACTTATGCGAGGTATGTAGAATAGGAAAATTGATAGGGACAGATAGTAGAATAGAAGTTAACAGTTAACAGGCTAGGAAGAAGAGAGAATAAGAAGTTATTGTTCAGTGGATAGAGTTTCTGTTAGAATAATGAAAAAATCCTGGAAATGAATAGTGACAATGATTATAAAACATTGTGAATTTACTTAATGTCCCAGAAATATACCCTTAAAATGATTAAAATGATTTTATGTTACCTATATTTTCCCATAAAAAAATAGAAAATAAACTCATTGTAACAGAAGGAAGCCTGCTTTCAATGGGGTCATCAGTGGACTGGACACAGCTTCAGTGAGCTTAAAGATATGTCACTAGGAAAACCCCAAACTGAAAAGTAAAAGAAAGAAGAATGAAAATAAAGGGAATAGAATATCCAAGAACTGTGGGATAATGATATAATATACATGTAATAGGAATATCAGAAGTAGAAGAAAGAAAAGAACAGAAGAAATATGAGTATATGAAGCAATAATGGCTCAGAATTTTCCACAATTAATTCTAGACATCAAAATACTTATCCAGTTAACATGATACTTAATAGTGAGAATTAGGAGCTTTCCCCCTAAGAACAAGTAGAAAGCAAAAATGGCCCTTTTTACCATTTGCATTCAACATCAAGCTTGAAGCCTTAGCTGATGGCAATAAGATTAAAAGAAAATGAGACAAGGGAGTGTGTGGACAAGATGGCTGACTGAAGCCAGCTTTCCACAGAGGCTCCCGTCCATAAGGAGAGTTAAAGGACAGAAATTTAGCAAGTAATCTGGCAGATTAGAGCTGCACCAAGAGAGAAGGTTGAAGAACACACATCAACCCTGCTGAGGCAAGCTGAGCCCCCAAGGATACAAACAAAAGGTACAAAATCCATCGCTGAGTGGACGGGAGTCCCCTCCCCGATGAGAATGGCACCAGTACCCCATAAACAAATGAGCAGAGTTCAAAAGTCCTCCCATTATACTCCACGGGAGGGATCCTCTAAATACTGGACCTACTTCACCTACTAGGGTGCAATGGCACTCTCCTGCCAGGCATAAAACTGTGTAAAACTGTATATATCTAACTGCAATTCTGAGCTCCCAGTACTCCCCTCCACTCTCACTCTGAGGTCTGGAGGCCTGTCCCCCAGGAGTCCAGATTCTTGGGTGATTTCTCGAGGGGCATGGACAGGGCCTCGACTGCAGCTGGTCAGTGCTGATTCTGTGGCACGGGAGTGAGGAGAGGATGGTCAGCTGAGAGGGAACAACACTGGAGCGGTGGTGCCCTGAGGAGCAGAGCAGCAGCCATTTTTGGCAACAATAGGGCTCATCCCTGGATATTCTGGAGTAACACCCCCTGTCTCTCTGGACAAACAGAGGAACCCAGGCATCTTCTCAGTTGGCAACAACCAGCGGAAGATCAAGAGAACTAGAAAACACATGCGCAGAGCTGGGAGATTCCCAGGGCAGGGCTGACCTAGCAGAGCTGGGAGATTCCCAGGGCAGGGCTGACCTAGAGGACTGCTTTACTGACCTAAGATGCACCCGGCCCCCAGGGGACCATCAGCCTAAACAAAGGAGGGCAGGCAGAGGCTGGAACTGATACGTAACCGTGCTGTGAATGCAAACTACAGCAGCACAGACAGGGCCTGAGGGACAGGTTCTGGGAACTCAAAAAAATCTTCTCATCTGGGTGGATTAAAGATGGCGGCTGAGTAACAGCTTCCCTGTAACTGGGCTTGGCGAATCTGGGGAGACAAGACTCCAGACATCTCTGGCCGGTGGGACCTGCCTATGATCATCCCTTTGAGGATACAGAGAGCCAGCAAGGGAC
>CAUYPK010041367.1:0-11638 GCA_963574355.1 Loris lydekkerianus
AGACTCTCACTGGATAAAAGATTTAAACTTAAGACATGAAACTATAAAAATACTTGAAGAAAGTGCAGGGAAAACTCTTGAAGGAATTGGCCTGGGTGAATATTTTATGAGGACTCCCCAGACAATTGAAGCAGTATCAAAAATACATTACTGGGACCTGATCAAACTAAAAAGCTTCTGCACAGCCAAGAACATAGTAAGTAAAGCAAGCAGACAGCCCTCAGAATGGGAGAAAGTATTTGCAATTTATACTACCGATAAAGGTTTAATAACCAGAATCCACAGAGAACTTAAACGTATTAGCAAGAAAAGAACAAGTGATCCCATCTCAGGGTGGGTAAAGGACTTGAAGAGAAACTTCTGTAAAGAAGACAGATGCATGATCTACAGACACATGAAAAAAAGCTCATCATCCTTAATCATCAGAGAAATGCAAATCAAAACTACTTTGAGATATCACCTAACCCCAGTGAGAGTAGCCCACATAACAAAATCCCAAAACCAGAGATTTTGGCGTGGATGTGGAGAAAAGGGCACAGTTCTACACTGCTGGTGGGAATGCACACTAATACGTTCCTTTTGGAATGATGTTTGGAAAATACTTAGAGATCTAAAAATAGACCTGCCATTCGATCCTATAATTCCTTTACTAGGTATATACCCAAAAGACCAAAAATCACAATATAACAAAGACATCTGTACCAGAATGTTTATTGTAGCCCAATTCATAATTGCTAAGTCATGGAAGAAGCCCAAGTGTCCACTGACCCACAAATGTACTAGCAAATTGTGGTACATGTATACCATGGAATATTATGCAGCCTTACAGAAAGATGGAGACTTTACCTCTTTCATGTTTACATGAATGGAGCTGGAACATATTCTTCTTAGCAAAGTATTTCAAGAATGGAAAAAAAGTATCCAATGTACTCAGCCCTACTATGAAGCTAATTTATAGCTTTTATATGAAGGCTATCACCCAACTACAGCACAAGAATATGGGGAAAGGGTCAAGGGAGGGGAAGGGAGTTGGGAGGTTAGGATGAAGGGAGGGAAATGAGTGGGGCCACCCTTATGGTGCATCTTAGAGTGGGTACAGGCCAAAGCTCCTAAATGCAGAATACAAATGTCTACATACAATAACTAAGAAAATGTTATGAAGGTCATGTTTAACAGTTTGATGAGAATATTTCAGATTGTTTATGAAACCAGTACATTGTATCCCTTAATTGCACTAATGTACACAGTTATGATTTAACAATGAAAAAAGAAAAATGCTTACAATCTGATTATTTTAATCCATCAAATCACATAATGCTCGTTAAGCCACACCATACACTTTTTAAAATAGAAAAATATATGTAAAGTATGGACTTAGCACAGTGCATGACTTATGGTAATGATCAAGAATGATAGCAGGGGTGCGGTATGGCTTTTAGGAGTCAAACAAAACAATTTTACTGGTGCCCCATTTCTATTTATTCTTTTTCTTTTGCATAATAAAATCACTCCTGAGGTTCTACCTTTGTTAGTTAGAGACAACAGTATTCTGGAAGGTAGATTCTATAGCTTCAACTCCCTGAAGAGATGTGTACTAATTTACATCAAAAAATCCTTGAGGGTAAAAATATGCCAGGAACTGTCAACATCACGGATTATCACTGGTAGCTTCAGTTATATTGTTAAGTTTCCACTTAATTTTTAAGGGACACTAGAGAATTAGTATGACCCACCCACACTAAGTTTATATACTGTATTTAATAGTGTAATTTTCAAATATGACAGGAATAACCCAGATGTGAAATGCTGAATCATTAATCATAGCCATGATTAATATTTCATAAAATCAAAGCAAGCCTATCCACCCCTCGTGTCATCAGATTTCCATAATGTATGAGTCAAATTTAGAAGGTGCCTAATTTGAAAATACCAGATGCTCAGGTTGCAGGAAAGAAATGCTTAAACTAAACCTTTTCAAGAACATGAGTAACCTGATTTTTAGTATCTTTCTAAAATCTGTTTTATTTATATTAATCATGTGGAAATTCCAATATAGGAAGGGTAAACAAGTAACATTTCACTGGGCAGGGTTGGTACAGAAAAAGTCAATTGTATAAATAGTAACAGTATTAATTGCCATCTTAGATGCTAGTTCCGTGACAATAAAGTAACTGACTGCAAATTTGTGTTTGTTAAAGAAATCAAAGAAAACCAATTTTTAAAATAATCTTCTTTATGGCTTCTGGCATATACAAAATCAAATCAAATAAATATAATTCATTTATCACTAAATGAGGTTCTGCTATTTATCTATGGTTCCTAGTGACACAGTCCTTTTGTAGATCCCTGCTATTACTTTGTGAATACCATAGGCCATATATATAGTTTATACATCAAGTAACACTATTTAACTATTTCCAAAGAGGAAATTAAAAAAAAAAAAAAAGGAGGAAATAATCTCATGGACAGGTCATATGAAAAAGGACTCTGAGGAAATTCACACCCAGAAGTTATGATCTGAAAGTGTTTGTGATACAGATACCGTATATTCTTAGTACTCAAATTAAAACCTTATCATATATTATAATAACGATACCATTACAAAAGAAGCAACCTAATTAAAATCAACAGAGAAACAATAAGTTGAATCCGTTTAAAAAAATAATTTTCCTAACTGGTACAGTTGGAGCATACAAGAAATACAATGGTAATTATTGATATGGGAGGAAAATGGACATTAAAGAGACCTCTAGAACAGCAATTTCTACCACTGAATTAATTAATGAATTAACTCCTGCTGTCCAGAAAAGTCTTAAAACAGCATGCAGACATATTCCAGCACTGGTCTGCACCTTTTTAAAAATAAGCACTTTACATGGCTGTAAAACAGTTATTTAACAGTGCCTCCCTGTGAGAAGGGTCACTATTTTAATTCAATTTTTAAAGATAAGAGCCCTACATCCAAGAATTTTAAATATTCCCCACAGGTCACAAAGAGGATCTAGAAGCATCTGAACTAAGTAAGAATTTCGTGATCCTCGGTCCCCAGGACTTTTGCTTATTGAGTCTGGAATCTCCACATAATGAAGCAGCAGACTTCTGGGGCTGCCGTGCTCACGCTTTAAGAACTCAGAAGGTTACTTAAGTCATTTAAAATGAACTGGGGAATCTCTAAATAAGCCAGGAGCTTCTTTCACAAGGCAAATTAACTCTGTTTATTCATAACTTGCAAGAATTAGAATTACCTAGTTTTCTTTCACATTTTAAACTTTTTTTCTAATTCAGCAGAACACTTTAATTATATAATGAACTACTTATCTCTTCATTATACATAATTTTCTTTGTATAAACTTCATCCGTGGCCATGCAATTCCTTCAATGTAAAGAAATACTTTGAATATACTCCCTTGTCTACTGTAAAACTAGTCCTAAAACATAAACAAAGTTCCTAAATGGTGCTAAATTCACAATGAAGTTTTTACAGCTGCATACCTCCCTCATCTTAAAGATTGGGGTGAGGGAAACTTTTGTAAAATTCCAATAAATGCTTAAGCTATTGGGGCTGATACCAATCCTTGAACTGGTAAGACTTTATTAACCTGCATTAAGAAAAATCTGTTTAAAATGAGGAGTGCCTACAATGACAACTTAGAGAGCTTTTTCAGTATTCTGTACTACAGCCTTCCCCAAGACCCGGTGTCATGGGGCATTAAACAGTATTCTGGGGAGAAAGGGGTCTGGGTTTATTCTGCTTGAGCAGCAGAGGGTTAAAGCAGTGTGTTTACTTATGGATGTCACAGAGCTTTGATCCTGCTAAGTTTCACTGTATTACAATTCCCCAGGACACACTATGCAACATTCCAAAACTAACATTACTTCAAAGCTCCTTTCTTGGAGAATATTTCATAACCTGTGTTCTGCAGAAAGCACTTTGGGAAAAGCTCCACTGCAGACACCCCTTGATTTAAACGAATCAGATTTTACACAAAGGTTCCCACTTCAGAGTCAAATAATCATCTCCCATAAAGAGTTTTAAAAGATTTTCAACTTCCTTTCAATGAATTAATTTTACTTTTCCTGAAACATATGTAGTGGTATAAACAGTAGACCTGAATTAACATTTTTCTTAAAGTTAAAAGACATATACAAACTGAACTGTGACTGCTAAGCTCACAAATGTCTTCTTGCTCATGAAGACAGCACACTGTTCCCTTTGCCACCAAATTGGTCGTCCTGGACAGGCTCAAGCTGGTTATAGGCAAGGGGCAGCCATGACAGGTTACGCCATGGACCCAAAGGGCAGCCCAGCCTCTCACTGGGTCCTTTACCGCACTCCCCTTGATTGTGCACCAGGGTCTTCTCCCCAGACTAGCCTGAGGCCAGTCACACCTCAGGACCTCAGGATTGCAGTGCAATCCTTTCCAGATCTCCATCTTCCTTATAAGTCTTCCCTTTCCTTACTCCTCTGCTCAGTTATTTCGGGAAACTTCTTTTATTCTTTCTTTCTTCCTTCTGTTCCAGAAACCTAAAGCCTTAAATCATGTCTGAAAAGCATACAAGTTCTACTGGTTAAATGTTTTCTAAGGAGATGGGAAGCCATCCACTGTGGGCAGAATAAGCTGGCCGTGCCAGTGCCACCAAGCAGGGGACCCGTTAGGTTCAGCAGTGCTCTGAGAAAGTCAGGAAGTCTCTTATTCTTACTTAAGCTCCTTTTTTTTCTTAAGAAATTATTTGTTATTACTGTCTTATATTTTTTCATTCTAGTATGTGTATGTTCATCTTCTTAGTGACACTATAAGATAAACGGGATTTTACTGACTTTCCCAAGAAGCTAAAGATGGGTGGATACATACTCACAGGAGAAGGGGAGTCCTGACTGCCCCGGACCCAGAACAAGCCTCTGGAATGTGAAACATGTGCAGAGTGAGATGGACCAGCTTGGTCTCGTCACTTTGTCCCTTCCAAAACACATCTAGGCAGGGACAATAAACGGCATCTTTTGGCTCGCTGGCCTTTTCCTTCAAAAAACTCCCCACTTTTCCACAAAAATTAGCTGGGCTAAACATAGGTCAGTTGGAAAAGGTAGTCATTGAAGCACTACATACTGCCCTTGTCTGTAAGCTGTGCCAGGACTGTATGTCATCAGTTGCAAGGAAGTAATACAGAAGCTTAATATGTAAACAGTCACCAAATATGAAAAAGAAGACTTGGCATCATTACAGAAGATAAGAAAGGTTAATCGACATCAGAAGGGTCTCCTCACACAACTGCACACAGGCTCGAGATGTGTTTTCTTGTCATAAAGCTTGGCCAATGGCAGCTGGGCCTTGCACAACTTTAGTTGGTCAACGAAGTGGGAAAAACAGTTTGGCTTAGTGTCTGATATCCTGTGATACAGGGAAAATAATTATATCAACCAAAATAAACAGGAGAAACAAGGATGTATTTTCAAGTCTTAAAAGCCTACCGCAGTCTTCTAGGGGCCACTTCCCACGCCACAGAATTGAGAGTATCACAGCGAGAAGGGGATAGCTATCCCCCCACCCCACACACACACACACATACACACACACACACACACACACACACACACACACTAAGAAAAGGCAGAACAAAGGAAAGAGCAAACACACTAAGGCTCCAAGTTTGACAGCTGGACTTTATATGCAGTGCCCGACTTAGCTACAAAAGTGCTTCTGTGAGTGGAACAGTGACTATTTAGTCACTATTTCAAAGTAACAGATCTCAGCTGGAAGATGGTGATTTGGGGTCATCTAACAAATGAGACTGGGGTGACTACAGTTGTAATTGGTGTCATTTGCCATACTGAAATGTATGAAATATATACATGAGGTATATATTTAGGAGTTACTGAGTTGAACTAAGACATTCAAGCCCCCAAACCCTTTAATACCTAACAAAATCTAAATTATCCAAAAAGAGAGAATGTTTATGAATCAGCAACAATTTGACATTTTAGCCAGAGAGTATGGCTAGCAAAATTTTATCCACCGAGAAAAGAGATCAGTTTCTTGAGCAATACCTTTTAAAACACATACACAAAAACTGAAAAATAAAGTTAGGCCTCCTATACAATGTATAATTTCTTCATTATGATGAAATGCAACAAAATATCTTGCCCTTGGGTTGCTCAGTTTCAGCCAAAACAAATGCAAATGGCTTGTCAGATGACAGCTGTTTGATAAGGCTCTTCTACAAGACCTGCATGCTTTACTTTTTTCCGTGAAACTTGGGATGAAAGGCAGAAGGCAGGAAGAGAATTAATGTAGCATACAGTCTAAAGGCAATGCTACAACCGTGATTAAGTAGAAAAGTTAAAAGGCACAGATTTTCCACAGCTTCACTGCGTGCAACCCATCCGTGTAACAAGTTGACAGGCCTAGCGCATCAGCTCCATCATCCCCTCCGACAGCTAAAACGCAGCATTGCATCCCTTTTCAGAGAAAATTTGCGTCTGCACCATGAAGCGTTGTACATTATTTCTTAGCACTGCAGGGGGCTCAAGTCCATATGGAACCTTCACAAATATTACCACAGATCAAACCAGCGCGTTTGGAGGCAGATTTGACATACCTATTTAAATGAACAGCAGGGGTCCTCGTGCAGCCTTGGGCTGTGCGGGAGAGAACCTCCGTGGCAGCCTGAGCCTCAGCTCCATTACTCAGCAAAGACACACTCTACATTTATCATTCATTTCATTTCTGCCAGGGCAAGAAGCTCATTTGCCCAAGGTCAACAAAAAGCGAAAAGAAGGTTTTCTTTTTTTTTTTTTTTCCCCTCAAGAAATAAATGTACCTGACAAGTGGGGATTTTGTCCTTTGGGTTTGTGGAGCACAAATAAACACCTGATAATTCTGAAAAGAAGAGTAAAATGTGTGCATTGATTTAAACCTGTGGTTGGGAGATGTCCCATAAATAATTCTAAAACTTATAAAAAAAATAGAATGAATAAAATAGAACTTGACATCATGTTCTAAAAATAAAAACAAGACACTGGCGTACAGCCTTTTTTCTACAGTAGTTCTGGAGAACGCTCTCGAATGTGCACACTATAAAACACTTACGGGACTGTCCAGAGTACCCTCAAATGCAGCTAGAAGTCAAAGTTTAACAACCATTTGTTAGGCTGTTTTTGGAGTCCAAATCCTAGATTCATATACTACATTAACCTGTGAACAGGAAAAATTGTATATAAATAACAAAACTCTAAGTAGAGAGGACTATTTTTTTCTCTCAAGGTAAAGGCTTCCATAGCCCCTCATAGCCATCACACACGTGGCCTTGGAAGTGGTGACACGTACTGTTATTGAGGTGAACACCTTTCTCCTAACTTGATTTTAATTTCCAAGAAAAAGCATTTTAAGGATAAACCATATTGATATAGATGCTATAAATTGCCTTTAGCAAAAGTGAATTAATAAAATATAAAAAGCCTTTCATCAATATACTATCTTACCCCTAGAAGTCTTATTTTTGAGCATTATAAAATACTAGGTAAATTCTGAAGCTGAGAAAAGTCTCTAGTACAATTAGTTTTGTAGCTTATAGTTCATATTATTTATCATAAATGTAATATACTTACATGCATTAACGAATAATAGGATTGTTTGCCAGTATAGAAGAGAAAATGAAACGGGCGGCCATCTTCTCCCCACTGGATTGCTAATAAAAAGGACAATGAAAACAAAACAAATACAATTACATACAGAGACAGAACAAATATCTGTATTTAACGGCAGTTAGGAGACATTCTTATAGCTCTAATTAACTTTTAAAATAACAAAAATATTAATATTTAGAATTTTAATATTTAGTTTAGCATATTTAACATGCAAACATTTAAGATATTTACTATTTTATACCCATTAACATAAAACAATATTTCTATTTAATAAAATATTTTTAAATATTTCACCATGAGCATTTTTTGTAGTTTATTTCAAGGAAAAACGCAGAGCCAAAATTATCTTGTTAGAACACACAAAAAATTAGGTTTAGTTAGAAATACAATGTCTTCCTATATTCTTAAAAAGGAAAACTGTCGAGAGTCAACAACACAGGACACCCAGAGAATTCACAACAGGAAAACACAGCAAAGAAAAGCACTAAAGAACGTATTTTTCTATGCCACTTCATTTGTTTCAACTCTGCAGTCATCCACCTCTGAGGGTTTAAAACGTCTATAACATTTAAAAAGGGGGCCTCCAAGAGGTGCTCCGTGTAATTCTTTTTGAAATACAGATGGTCATTCACATCTAACCACCACCAAATAAACCGAGAAATGGAGTCCCTGTAGTAAATAAACCAAATGCTAACTCCATAGCCTTCGCCCATAATATTTTTATTGTTTCTCTGTTAACCATTTGTAGGAACTGCTGTACATAAAGATTATTATACTCCTTGGACCATTCCATAAGTTCTAACTCTTTCCTCTTAGTCTGCCACTGTCCTAGTTTTCTTTATGGCATCTTTCAAAATCAAAAAGTTTAAAAGATGTATATAGTCTAGTCTGTCATTTTTCCTAGTCTATGGCATGTTTCTCAACTGTTTTTTTTTTTTTTAATTAATACCCCTAAGAAAGCCTTTTCTAAGTATTTTTTTCTTTAATTGCGCCCAGTCTCATGAAATTTTAACACCACAGGCCTCTGAAGGGCCACAAACTACTGTAACAACTATGAACCAACCTTCACCCCACGGAGAAAGCATGCTAGAAAGCTTTGGGCTCCTGTAACTATATTTTCCTCTAGAATTTTTATAAGTTTTCATGTTTATATATTTACTTTACCTGGAATTTGTGTTTGTGAGGCAGAAATCTAAGTACTATTTTGTCCAGCAAAGATTCTTAATCCTTCTACAGTTTTTTGAAGTACACCCTTTTCTATTGAAATACTACCTTTATTGTTTATAGGATATATTTCTTTTCTGAGGATAATTAGCATTAGACAGACCACTTTAAGTGAGGTGGATTAAAAATGAAGATCAAAATTTCATAATAAGTGGTGACAAAAAGTTTTGATTAGGCAGTTAGCTTGAAAGATAAAACCAGATGCTTATTTATAAATGGTTTATTATGATTCAAACACTTTTCCAACACCATCTTCACAGACTTCATAAAATGCTACAAATTTCCCAGTATTTTCACCTTTACTATGCAACGGATTTTCACTGCATTGGTAAAGTACCCAGAAAGTGATAAAAAAGACAAACATCGGGAAGCTGAGGCAAGAGAATCGCCTGGGCCCAGGAGTTGGAGGTTGCTGTGAGTTGTGTGACATCACGGCACTCTACTCAGGGCGATAAAGTGAGAGTCTGTCTCTACAAAAAAAAAAAAAAAAAAAAAAAGACAAGCATTATGGTTGCAGACAAAACTCTGTTAAGTTTGGAGAGATGCTGGAGTTGGGTCTCACATCCTGGAACTGATTTCCTAATGTATGTGTACACACACTGGCACACACGCACACCTACACACAGGACTTCACTGAATCTAAGGTATCATAGATTTTATATTTACTTAGAGATACAATATCTTCCTATATTCTTAAAAAGAGAAACTGTCAAAGAGAACAAAAACTGTCCAACAACGGATCGTTTATAATAACGGTAAAGTGTATCTTGTTGTCAAAGATGTTAAAATTTGAGAAAACATGCCTTAAAATTCACAAAATATGGCGTGAACACATGTTGCCGCTGAACACGCCACTCTGTCCAATGGTCTGCCTACTCGGACGGCCAGTACGGCCATTTTAACCAGCTAATTTTGCTGCGTTTTCATATTATGTATGGTAAGCTCCCTTCATTATTCCTTTTAAAAATTTCTTGCCACTTCTTGTGCAATTCAACATGACAAGTTTCCCCCAAAAGTTGTACCAAGATGTTAATTGAAATCATGTTAAATTTACTAATAATTTAAAAAGTAGCAGCTTTGAAGTATTGTCTTCCCTTAAAGGAACAGGGAATCATTTTTCTAACCATTCAGGTTTTCACCTACAATCTTTGATCTGTAAGTTGCATTATTTTCTATATTATTAAATCTCATATATTTTGCAAGTTTTACTTGTAAGTATCTTAGTTTTTGTTGGTCTTGACAATGCCCCCCCCCCCCAAGTTCAGTTATCTACAAAATTAACTTTACACAAGTAATATGTACCTCTTACAAAGGTTATATACTAGAATTCCTTTGTCCGAGGCAAGGTGAAAGTTTGTTCACTGTGTAGGTAAAGCAGGGACTCTTGCTGTGTATTTACACATATACACCTGCATGAAATAGATTGGAGCCACACAGTATGCTTTGCGTGGCTCCAATCTGATGGGTAATAACTAACAGTCTCTTATTGCTTTAGAGGGTATTATTTCTGATCTGTATGTTTACTGGCCATTTTTAATTTCTTCTTCTATGAACTGCTTACTTTTCCTTTGCCCATTTCTCTATTAAGTTGGTTTTCTCTCTTATTTTGAACTCCTGACCTCAAGTGATCCTCCCATCTTGGCCTCCTAGAGTGCCAGGATTACAGGTATGAGCCACCATGCCCAGTTGATTTCTTATTAATTTGTAAGTAATTTATTCTAGATATCAGGTCTCTGTCTTGCTTTAAATTTTCTAGTGTCTCTTTTTCAAAAAGTTTTTAGTTACAAAATAGACAATTTATCATCTTTGTCCTTTGCTTTATTTGTGTCTTAAGGACATAATTTCAGTTATTTTAACAATACTGAAAACTGTACATTTATTCTTCTATCAGCTACTTTATTTAATTCTGTTCCAGAGTTTGGATTTCTTAATTCCAAAAGCACCTAATTATTTTTTAAAGTCTTGACTCAACTCTGGACACAATGTATTTTTACAACACTCTATTAAATAAATTAAGAAACAGGTGGTATACATGGTACTGGCACAAAAACAGAGAAGTAGATGTCTGGAACAGAATAGAGAACCAAAGATGAACCCAGCTACTTACCGTTATTTGATCTTTGAAAAGCCAATTAAAAACATTCAGTGGGGTAAAGATTCCCTATTTAACAAATGGTGCTCAGTGAACTGGCTGGCAACCTGCAGAAGACTGAAACTGGACCCACACCTTTCACCATTAACTAAGATAGGCTCTCATTGGATTAAAGATTTAAACTTAAGACATGAAACTATAAAAATACTAGAAGAGAGTGCAGGGAAAACCCTTGAAGAAATCGGTCTGGGCGAGTGTTTTATGAGGAGGACCCCCCCCGGGCAATTGAAGCAGCTTCAAAAATACACTACTGGGACCTGATCAAACTAAAAAGCTTCTGCACAGTCAAGAACACAGTAAGTAAAGCAAGCAAAATGCCCTCAGAATAGGAGAAGATATTTGCAGGTTATGTCTCCGACAAAGGTTTAATAACCAGAATCCACAGAGAACTCAAACGTATAAGCAAAAAAAGAACAAGTGATCTCATCGCAGGCTGGGCAAAGGACTTGAAGAGAAACTTCTCTGAAGAAGACAGGTGCATGGCCTACAGACTTATGAAAAAGTGCTCAACATCTTTAATCATCAGAGAAATGCAAATCAAAACTACCTTGAGATACCATCTAACTCCAGTAAGATTAGCCCAAATCACAAAGTCCCAAGACCAGAGATGTTGGCGTGGA
>CAUYPK010041369.1:0-25437 GCA_963574355.1 Loris lydekkerianus
ACATGAAAGATCTCTATAAAGAGAAATATGAAACTCTAAGAAAAGAAATAGCTGAAAATGTTAACACATTGAAAATCATACCATGCTCATGGGTTGGAAGAATCAACATTGTTAAAATGTCCATACTACCCAGAGCAATATACAATTTTAATGTAATCCCTATTAAAGCTCCACTGTCATGCTTTAAATATCTTGAAAAACAATACTTCATTTTATATGGAATCAGAACAAACTTCAAATAGCCAAGACATTACTCACAAATAAAAACAAAACAGGAGGAATCACGCTACCAGACCTCAGACTATACTACAAATAGTAAGTGATCAAAACATCATGGTACAGGCACAAAAAAAGAGAAGTAGATGTCTGGAACATAATAGAGAACCAAGAGATAAATCCAGCTACTTACCATTATTTGATCTTTGACAAGCCAATTAAAAACGTTCAGTGGGGAAAAGATTCCCTATTTAACAAATGGTGCTGGGGGAACTTGCTGGCAATTTGTAGAAGACTGAAACTGGACCCACACCTTTCATCATTAACTAAGATAGACTCTCATTGCATTAAAGATTTAAACTTAAGGCATGAAACTATAAAAATACTAGAAGAGACTGCAGAGAAATCTTTTGAAGATATCAGTCTGGGCGAGTATTTTATGAGGAGGACCCCCCAAAAAATTGAAGGTGCATGAAAAATACACTACTGGGACCTGATCAAACCAACAATTTCTGCGCAGCCATAGTCTGCAAAGCAAGCAGACAGCTCTCAGAATGGGAGAAGACATTTGCAGCTTATGTCTCTGACAAAAGTTTAATAACCAGAATCACCAGAAAACTCAAAAGTAGAAGCAAGAAAAGAACAAGTGGTACTATCACAGGCTGGGCAAGGGACTTGAAGAGAAACTTCTCTGGAGAAGATAGGTGCAAGGCCTACAGACATATGATGAAAATGTGTCAAACTGTGTATAAAACCAGTGTATGTTGCCCCATGATAGCATTAATGTACACAGCTATGATTTAATAATAATAAAAATATTTCTTTTTAGGTAAATTGCCAAATATTTCATCTTCTTTGGCACTACTGTTAAAAGAATAGAATCTTTAACTGTTTCTTTCAGCTTGACAATTGTTGGTATTTATAAAAGATACTGATTTGTGAGTACTAATATTGTATTCTAAGATGCTTCTGTGTTCCTCGACCACTTCTAAAAGTTTTGAAGTTGAGTCATGGAAACTAAATAATCTTATGCTGAATGATAGCTGGGTTATAGATGAAATTAAGATAAAATTATAAAATTTTTGGAACAAAATAATGAAGATATGAATTATCAGAACCTGTGGGATACTACAAAAGCAGTCCTAAGAGGGAAATTTATAGCATTGAAAGCTTTACTCAAGAGAAGGAAAAAAGGAAGTTGGGAACATAATGGAACATCTCTAGCAACTGGAAATGGAGAAACATTTCTAGGTCAAATCTAGAAGAAAAGAAATAACCAAAATTAGAGCAGAATTAAACAAAATTTTTAAAAGGTTCATTTAAAAGATTGTTTTTTAAAAAGAATAACAATGTTAATTAATCTTTGGCTAACCTAACTAGAAACAGAAAAGTAAAATCTTTAATAATAGGAGTAGAAACACTAAAAAAAATTATGTTCTAATTGTTAAAGATGGCAGCAATGTAAAATTATATTGAAACTAGAAAAATTAAGAAAGAAAGGAAAGAAAAATCTAAAGAGAAAATTTTGAAATAAAAAAGCAGAATATATGTTTTGCTGATTATCTGGGCAACAGGTTCTTCTTGGGGATGATATGTTAATCACAATGGTGATACAACTAGATAAGATGAGGACTGCAAGCCTGCTTCCTCAAACCTTGCAGAGTGAAGACACTTAATCTCTCCTCAGATACTTAAAAAGCATTTTAACCTGCTAACTTTGGCTAAGAAGAAACTTTCCCAGAAAACACTTCTCACCAGGGTCATTCCTGAAGTGGCTGTCCATTTATCTAGTGTGAAAAAAAAACAAAACAAAACAAAAAACAGTCTAATTCTATGGCCCTTAGGAACAAGGCTGTAAGGCTTCTCAGTCCCCTCCTTTAGACTGCTCAATCACTTGATTGCTCACCCAAGATCTCCCGCCTGATCTTTGCTCTGCAACCATGAGGGTAGAGCTCACCAGGGCACTTCTCCCACAATGGCTCCATGCAGCCCACAGCAGAACACTATTAGGTCTATCAGGCTTAGAGGCTAACTTCTAAACCTGGACAAGGTTTAAAATCTGCTGCACTTTTGACCAAGTTCTCCCAAGGTAGTTTAACTGAGTTCCAATTGCATAAAAAACAAAACATGTCACAGGTAAGGCCTTTCCAATTTGGGGTCTCGCTGCTGCTATACTTACAGCTGCTGGTGGGATTAGACTGAAGGAACACACTCAACCACTTGCTAGTTCCTCAGTGCTTTTGTCCTCCTCATGGGGTCTAGAAGTCTCTCTGACTCCCTGTGTTCCCAAAGGGGTGTTTCTTGGCAGATCCCACTAGCCAGAGAGGCCTGGAATTTTCTCTCCCCAAGCTTACCCTGCCCAATTACAAGGAAGTTATTACTTGCCTGCCATCTTGCTCCTCCCCCCAAAGGAAATATTTTTAATGCTAAAAATCTGTTTCTAAGAATAATATAATATCAATAAAGAACAGAAAGTTAAACTTCTCTGTCCCTATTTGGATACCATAGGTACCCTTCTGTTGTTTGATTGCTTTGGTTAGTATTTTTCCCACTATGTTAAATAGTTGCAGTGATAGTGGGCATATTTGTGTGGTTCCACTTCTAAGTAGAAATGCTTTCCATTTTATTCCTTTCAGTACAATGTTGGCTTTGGATTTGCCATGGATGGATTCCATTAGTTTAAGAAATGTCCCAATTTTTTTAATATTCTTAATCAAAATAGGTTGTTGGAATTTGTCAAATGCTTTTTCTGAATCTATTGAGAGGATCACATAGTCTTTGTTTTGCTTCTACATTTTGTGGTCAATTATATTTATGGATTTGTGTATGTTGAACAAGAGTTCCATAATGATGCACATATTGTGATTTATATGCTCTTTTAATGGGTAACTGAATTCTATTTTCTAAAACTTTTTGGAGGATTTTTGCATTTATATCCATTGATGGCTTTGGTCTATCGTTCTTTTTTTCTGTTTGTTTGTTTTTTGTTTTGTTTTTTTTTCTGTTGCATTTTCTCTTGGTTTAGGTATGAGGGCAACATTTGCTTTGTAAAAAGAATCAAGGAGGATTCTTTCTCGATATTTGTGATACATTTTTAAATGTTGGTACAACCCGTTTTTTGAAGGTTTGACAGAACTCTTTTGAACTATGTAGTCCAGGACTTTTCTTTGTTCAAAGCTTATTTATTTTTTGTTGAAATTTACATGCGTGATATTGTTCTATTCAAGATTTCTAATTTTGAAGGGGTGGATGGGAAAGACACTTAGCCAAGATCTCCTAGAAAAACTGGTGAGAGTGAGTCATCTAGATCCAACCCATCATGGAATGTGCGCATGGAGTAGTAGTTTTGGGTGTGCAGCGAGATGGCAGATTACTGGACTTAAAGTATAAACTAGAGCTGTAGAGACTGCCATGCAAGTTTCTGTGAACCTGCATGGGTGGCAGCCAGTTCTGCCACACAGGTACCAGAAGAAGCCTATTACAGTTTGGGGTTATTGGGGGAAGCTGAATGTTGAGTGGAAAGATTGGTGAAGTGTGAACTCTCAATTGGATTTGGAGGCCAGAGTGGGTTGCTGTCTAGAGTGGCTCTATCACAGTTTGGCATTGGACCAGACATCCATACGGGGAAAATTATCCAATAGAAGGTGGCCATTGTCATAAAATACAACAGACAGTGTGTGAGTGGGCCTCTTACTGTGGGCCTAAAGCATGGTGGTCTGAGTTCCACCTGTGGGAGTCCTCCTATAATCAGCACAGTACCAGGATCTCCCACACTTTACAGGATCAGTGGCAAGGGAAATCTGTGAGAAGTGCTTCTCAAGATTTTTTGAGAACTGTGGAATCACAGATCTGCAGGGCTTGAGTTCCAAGCAGGGCAATCACAGAAAACAATCTAACTAGGAAACATGTATAATCCTGGAAACCAGAGAGGTTAACAGCTGCATTGTTCCTGCCCCAAATTCATGACATCATCTTGTGTCCAGAAAGTATATACTGCAACATAAATACATTTCTACAAATATATTTCTACTAAATCCAGATTCCTATATATATATATATAGTGTGTATGTTTACATTTATTCATATATGTATATATAATTTTTGTTGCTTTTATTACTTTTAGGAGTTGTGTTTATTTTTTTTAATTTTTTTATGTCTGTTCTTTCCTTCCTCTTTTATTTGCTGAGATTGCTTATATCAGGCTCTTTGAGATTTTATATTTTTAACTTGTTTCAATGTGTTTTGTTTTTTCTAAGTTGTCTAGTTGGTTCTTTTTCTAACTCCCAGTTTTACATTCAACAAAAGCAAGATTTTTTTTTTCTTTTTGTTGGTTGCCGAACTTCAGCTTAATATATACTCCCTCTGTACTTCACTCCTCAACATTCTTTCAGATGATAGAGACTTACTCTTCTAATCTTTCCCACAATTTATTTCTGCATCAGGTAAGATATTCCCCCGCCCCCCTTGTTTTCATTCTTCTTGGACTGTTGGCTGTTTCTTTTCTTTATTTCTTTTCCCTTCCTCTCCTTTATTTGATCCAATGGTACTTTTAATTTTGTCTATTCTTTTTTCAATACTATTTCTTTCCCTCTTTTGTATTTATTAACTTTTAATTTTTTATTTTATGTTTTATTTCTTTCTTCTTGTTTCTTCATCCTTTATTTGCTGAGGGCAAATGTGACACAGTTGTGGTCAGAGAGAGTAAACTGGCTCACATAGGCCAAGTGAACTCTTATACTGTTGACTCCAGGAAGAATATAATAGAAAGACCGTGCTGCATAACTTTTCTATTTTTCCACTTTCTTTCTTCTCTCTCTCTCTCTTTTTTATCCACACTGAGTTTTCCTTTCTTGTCTTTTGTGTTGGCTTTTTTTTTTCTCTTCCTAATTTTTTTTTTTTTTTTTATTAAATCATAGCTATGTACAATGGTATGATTATGGGGCATCATACATTAGTTTCACAGACTAGTTGACACTTTATATCACACTGGTTAACATATCCTTCCTGGAAATTTCAGTCATTGTGTTTAGACATTTACATTCTACATTTACTAAGTTTCACATATACCGTTGTAAGATACACCACACAACAAGAGCAAGAATTCAGAGCAAGAAAATGAAAATGTTCATGCCTGATTTAGAGGAACTCACCTGATCAGCTCCTCAAAACAATTACACTACAAACATGACCTCATCATTGGACTGAACATTAGCATTTCTTCTGTTATTCTTATCTTTCCTTCCTGTCCTCCATCTCTCCTGTTCTGTGATTTTCTTCTGCAAATCTCCCTACCCGTTCTTTCTTATCTTTCTTTTTCTTTCTTTTTAATTTTCTTAAATCTTGATTATCTTTCTTTTTTTCCAACCCTTTTCTGACTTCTGATTGCATAGTAAGAGGCCTCTTCATAACCTAAATTCTGAAACAAAGTAACTTGGAGAAAAGGAGGAAAGGAAAGGGAAAAAGATGCACAAGGACGTGAACAAGAAGAAGGCACATTTGAGGAGAAACCAAATAAATAATTCAGACACCATGCAGAACCAAAATAGCACAACTCCTCCAAGGTACCACAAAACAATGTAAACATAAATTAACCAGAGTGATGAAAAATATATCAAATGGTACATAAAACAAGTGTATGGTGCCCCATGATTGCATTAATATACACAGCTATTATTTAATAATAAACAAGAATTAATAGGTCTGAAAAAAAGGGAATTTAAATACAGATGATTATGATAATAAGGGGTTTTGATGATAAAATGAAAAGACAAAACCAACATTCAGACTAGAAATATGTAGAATATAGAAAAGATACGAATGAGCTAAAAGAAATAGAAGACAATCAGGGAATGTAAAGAAGCTGTAGAAAGTATCAAATATAGATTAGACGAAGATGAAAGAGCACCATAGTTAGAGAATAAAGTCTGAGTTCACACAGGTAGTTTCAGAATCAGAAAACAAAAGGGAGAAAGCAGGGCTAATGCTTAGAGAACTGTGAGAGACCATGAAGCATTCAAACATGTGGATAATATAGAATCCCTGAAGGGGAAGGAGATCGTTTCAAAGGTATGGAAGCCCTACTGGAGACTATCAAAAATAAAAATTTTCCAAGTTTATCTAAGGATCCTGACACACTCCTTCCATATCAAACCCCAGGCCATCTCAACTCTAACAGAGCCTCTCCACGGTACACTGTAATGAACTTTTCCAAAGTCAAGATAAAGGAGAATTTTCTACAAGCACTGTTAATAAGCACCAGTTAAACTACAAAGGCAGAGCCATTAAGATGACAGCAGATTTTCTACTCTTTTATTTTTATTGTTGGAGATTTATGGAGAGTCCAAAGAAGCAGATTACATTGATTGCATTAGTTAAGTAAAGTCCCTCTTATAATTGTGTCCCATCCCCAAAATGTGTGTGTTACACTGTAAACTCCCACATTGCTCATTCCTTCCATCCCATTGCTCTTCCTTACCCTCTCCCATTACCTCTCTTTGCTCTCCCCGTCCCTTACCTCTCTTCCTCATTCCTTCTCTTTCTGCTCTCCCCTTCCCACATACCCCACTGTGTACTAGGTTAAGTGTCCTCATATCAGAATTCAATACATAGGATTCTTATTTCTCCATTCTTGTGATATTTTGTTAAGAAACTTCCATTCAGGTTAACACAAGATATAAGATCTCCATCTTTTTTAGTGGTTATTTCATGGTATACATAACCACAGCTTGTTAAGCCATTCCTGAGTTGGTGGACATTTAAGTTGGTTTCACATTTTGGCGATGGTAAATTGAACTGTAAAAAAACAGTCTGGTGCTAAAATATTTTTTTCTTCTGGGTAGATGTGCAGTAATGGTATTGCAGGATCAAATTTGAGGTATAGTTTAAGTTACTTTAGGTTTCTCCATACTTTATTACAAAGAGGTTGTATTAGTATGTACTCCCACCAGCAGTGTAAAAAGTGTTCCCTCTCTTTACATCTCTGCCAGTGTATGCAGTTTTGTGATATGGGTCATTTTTGCTGAGGTTAGATAATATATCAGGGTGGTTTTGATTTGCAATTCTCTAACAATTAGGGATGATAGCATTTTTTCATATGTTTGTTAGCCATTCTTCTGTGTTCTTTAGAGAAGGTGCTATTCATTCCACTTCCCACTGATATACAGAATTGTTCACTTTTTTCATATAGATTGATAAGAGTTCTCTGCAGATACTAGTTATCAACTTTTTATCAGGTTTAAAATATGTAAATATCTTTTTCCATTGTAAGGGTGTTGATTTCCTTTAGTTGTTGTCTCTGATGCACAGAAGCTAAATGTCACTAAGTCCTGTTTATTTATTATGTTCTTGTTGCAATTACCCTGGAAGTCTTCTTCATGAAGTCTTCTGCCAGATGAAGATTTTCAAGTGTTTTGCCTATGCTTTCTTTGAGTATTTTTATCATTTCATGTCTTAATTTTAGGTCTTAAACCCATCTTAAATCAATATTTGTAAATGGACAAAGGTGTGAGTGTATATATATACCTATATATCTTTTATATAGATATCTATATATCTTTTGCACATAGATATACAGTTATCCCAGCAACATTCATTGAATAGGCATTTTTTCTCCCATTTTATTTCCTTGATTAATTTATCCAAGAGTAGGTGACTGTAAGATGTTAGTTTCATTTCCTGGTTTTCTATTAAATGTCAAATGTCTATGTTTCATTTTTCGTATCAATATCATGCTGTTTTGACCACTTTGGCATTGTAGTACCATAAAGAATAAAATCTAGTATGCTGATGTTATTAGCAAAACATTAAAAGTTTTGTTTTTATTACTAAGAACTGGCTTAGCTGTTTGTTTGTTTTTTCTGGTTCTATAAAAAATGAAAATTATTTTTTACCAGTCTTGAATGATGTTGATATTTTTAATAGGGATAGCATTGAATCTGTAGAATGCTTTGGGAAGTATAGATATTTTTAACAATGTTGATTCTTCCTTGCAATGAGCCTGGTATGTTCTTTCATTTGTTAATAACCTCTTTTATTTATTTTCCTAGGGTCTCATAATTTTCTTTATAGAGGTACTTCACCTCTTAGGTATATTCCTAGGTATTTCTTTCTTTCTTTTTTTTTTTTTTTTTTTAAGAGATGGTGAAGGGAGCTGTGTCCTTAATTAGCCTCTCATCTTAACTGTTACGGGCCTATACAAAGGCTACTGTCTTGTGGACATTGATTTTGTAGCCTGAGACACTACTGTATTTTTTGATGACTTCCAGTATTCTTGTGGTTAAATTTTGGGATTGTTTAAGTATAAGATCATATTATATAATCATATCCTCTTCTCCCATTTGAATGCCATTTATGTTCTTCTCTTGCCTGACTGTATTGGATAAAACTTCTGGCACTATGTTGAATAGTAATGATGACAGAGGTTACCCTTGTTTGGTTCCACTTGTAAGTGAAAAAGCTTTCAGTTTTACACCATATGGTAAAATATTAAATTTGCATTTGTCATAGATAGCTTCTATCAGTTTAAGAAATGTGCCACATATGCCTATTCTCTTCAGTGTTCTAATTAGAAAAGGATGCTGGATTTAGTCAAATGCTTTTTCTTTGTCTAATAAGAGGATCATATGTTCTTTGTTTTTGCTTTTGTTGATACAGTGAATAATTTTTATGGATTTGTATATGTTAACCGACCTTGCATTCCTGGGACAAAACCTACTTGATTATTGTGCATGTTATTTTTAATAATAAGCTTTAATCTCTTGGCTAGGTTTATGTTGAGAATATTTGTAGCTATATTTATTACTGAAATTGGTGGGAAGTTCTCCCTTTTAGTTGAGTATTTTTCTGGTTTTTCTATCAGGATAATGTTTTCTTTATAAAATGTGTTTGGTAAGATTTCTTCCCCCTCAATTTTTTGGAATAATTTCTGCAGTATGGGAATGAGATCTTCCTTGAAATTTTAATATAATTCTCATGTGAAGACATCCAGACTAAGGCATTTTTTTGTTGGAAGACTTTGTATTGTTTCCTTGATCTTGGTGCTTAAAACTGGTTTTTTAGGAGGTCTGTTTCTTCCTGGCTATGTCTAGGGAGAGGATGTGATTCAAATATTGATCCATTTCCTTTACATTGTCAGATTTCTGGATGTACAGTTGCTGGGTATTATTCAGAGATAATAGCTTGTATCTCTGTGGCATCTGTGTTATTTCCCCTTTATCATTTCTGATTGAGGTTAATAGAGATTTTACTTTTCTATTTCTGGTTAGTCAGCCAAATTTTATCTATTTTATTTTTATTGTTTTCAAAAAGCCTACTCCTTGTTCCAGTAATTTTCTGAATGATTCTTTTGTTATCAATTTCATTAATCTCTGATTTAATTTTGGGTATTTCTTTTCTTCTACTGAGTTTAGTCTTACATTGTTCTGTTTCCACTTCCATACAATGGCTTGTGAGTTTGTTGATGCACTCTTTTTCTGTTTCTCGAATGTAGGCATTAATACCAATAAATTTTCATCTCAGGATGCTTTTTCTGTATCTCACATGTTTTGGTAGCTTGTGTCTTTTTTGTTGTTATGCTCAAGGAAGTTAATAATTTTCTATTTTATTTCTTCCTGAACCCAAATATCATTCAGCATAAGGTTGATTAATTTCTATGCCTTTTTGTGAGATTGAACATTTTGTGTTGACATTGAGTTCTATCTTTACTGCTTTGTGCTCTAAGAGGATACAAGGTAAAATTTCAATTCTTTAAATTATGGTGAGATCAGTTTTGTGTCCTAGAGTATGATTAATTTTGGAGAATGTTTCATGGGATGATAAAAAGAATGTATATTCTTTATCTTTGTGATTGAGTGCTCTACATGTCTGTCAAGCACAGTTGATATAAGTCCGATTTAAGTCGCTTATAACTTTGTTCAATTTGAGTTTAGTGCATCTGTCCAGGTCTGTAAAAGAAATGTTTAATTCTTCCATTATTATGCTTTTATAAAATATCATAATGCTCAGACTAATTAAGGTATTTTTTAAGAATCAGGAAGCATATAAGATGGGTGAATAAATATTCAGCATTAAAATGTATTTTTCTTCTAATTTTGTCCTTTTTTTTTTTTAGTAAATTGTAGCTGAGTACATTAATGTGATCAAGGGGCACCATACACTAGTTTCATAAACTGTTTGACACATTTTCATCACACTGCTTAACATAGCCTTCCTGCCATTTTCCTAGTTATTGTGCTAAGATATTTACATTCCACATTTATTAAGTTTCACATATATCCTTGTAAGATGCACCACAGGTGTAATCCCACAAACTCCTATTCCTCTGCTCAACTCCCTCCTCCCTCCCCTTCTATTTCCCTTTCCCCCTATTCTTAGGTTGTAACTGGGTTATAGTGTTTATGTGGAAGGCATAAATTAGTTTCATAGTAGGGCTGAGTACATTGGATATTTTTTCTTCCATTCTTCGGATACTTTACTAAGAAGAATATGTTCCAGCTCCATCCATGTAAACATGAAAGAGGTAAAGGCTCCATCTTTTTTTTAAAACTGCATAATATTCCATGGTGTACATATACCACAATTTATTAATCCATTCATGGATTGATGGGCACTTGGGCTTTTCCCATAACTCAGCAATTATGAATAGGGATGCAATAAACATTCTGGTACACATATCTTTGTTATGATGTGATTTTTGGTCTTCTGGGTATATGCCTAGTAGAGAAATTAGAGGACTGAATGGCAGATCTATTTTTAAATCTCTAAGGGTTCTCCATACATCTTTCCAAAAGGAATGTATTAATTTGCATTCACACCAGCAGTGTAAAAGTGTTCCCTTTTCTTCACATCCCTGCCAACATCTCTGGTTTTGGAATTTTGTGATATAGGCTAGTCTTACTGGAGTTTGATATCTCAAAGTAGTTTTGATTTGCATTTCTCTGATGATTAAACATGATGAGCATTTTTTCATCACAAGCTCCATGCTTGTGTTCTTCAGAAAATTTTCTCTTCAAGTTCCTTGCCCAGCCTGCGATAAAATCACTTTTTTTTTTTCTTTCTCATACTTTTGAGTTCTCTGTGGATTCTGGTTATTACACCTTTGTCAGAGACATAACCTGAAAATATCTTCTTCCATTCTGAGGGCTGTTTGGTTGCTTTCCTTACTGTGTTCTTGGCTGTGCAGAAGTTGTTTAGTTTAATCAGGTCCTAGTAGTGTATTTTTTAAGCTGCTTCAATTGCCCGGGGGGTCCTCCTTATAAAATACGCCCAGGCTGATTTCTTGAAGGGTCTTCCCTGCACTCTATTCTAGTATCTTTATAGTTTTATGTCTTAAGTTTAAATCTTTGATCCACTGAGAGTCTATCTTAGTTAATGATGAAAGGTGTGGGTCCAGTTCCTCTGCAGGTTGCCAGCCAGTTTACCCAGCACGATTTGTTAAATGGGGAGTCTTTTCACCACTGAAAGTTGTTACTTGGCTTGTCAAAGATTAAATAGAAGTAAGTAGCTGAATTCATCTTTTGGTTCTCTATTCTGTTCCAGACATCTACTTCTTTGTTTTTGTGCCAGTACCATGCTGTTTTGACAATTTGCATTAAAGTCTGAGGTCTGGTAGCGTGATCCCTCCTGCCTTGTTTTTATTTTTGAGTAATGTCTTGGCTATTCGAGGTGTTTTCTGATTCCTTATTAAAAAAAAAAAAGTATTGTTATTTCAAGATATTTAAAGTATGACAGCAAAGCTTTAATAGGGATTGTGTTAAAATTTTATATTTCTTTGAGTAGTATGGACATTTTAATGATGTTGATCCTTCCCAGCCATGAGCATGATATGTTTTTCCATTTGTTAACATTTTCAGCTATTTCTCTTCTTAGAGTTTTATAGTTCTCTTTATAGAAATCTTTCAGGTCCTTTGTTAGATAAATTCCCAAATATTTCATCTTCTTTGGCACTACTGTGAATGGGATAGAGTTCATAAATATTTATTCAAGTTGACAACTGTTGGTACATATAAAGGCTACCAATTTATGAAAGTTAGTTTTGTAACCTGAGATGCTGCTGTATTCCTTCATCACTTCTAGGAGTTTTGTGGCAGAATCACTAGTATTTTCCAGATATACAATCATTTAATCTGTGAAGAGTGAAAGTTTGATATCTTCTGACCCTATGTGGATACCCTTGATCGTCTTTTCTTTCCTAATTGCTAAATTGTAGTGGCTAAAATTTCCGTTACAATTTTAAAGAGCAATGAGGACAATGGGCAGCCTTGTCAGGTTCCTGATTTGAGAGAAAATTATTTCAATTTAAGTTTATTCAATATGATATTGGCTCTGGGTTTGCTGTAGAAGACCCTTGTCAGTTTAAAATTTGTCCCTTCTATACCAATTTTCTTAAGTGTTCTAATCATGAAGGGATGCTGGATATTATCAAAAGATCTTTCTGCATCAATTGGGACAATCAAATGTTCTTTTTTTTAAATATGTTTAAGTGTTAAATTATACTTATACATTTACGGATATTGAATCAGCCTTGAGATTCTGGGATAAAACCGACTTGGTCGTGATGTATAATTTTTCTGATGTGTTGCTGGATTCTGTTTGTTAGGATCTTGTTGAATATTTTTGCATCTATATTGATTAGTGATATTTGTCTATAATTTTCTTTTCTTGTTGGGTCTTTTCCTGGATTGGGAATCAGGGTGATGTTTGCTTCATAGAATGTGTTGAATAGTCTTCCTTCTTTTTCTAACTTTTGGAACAGGTTGAGATATATAGGTCGTAATTCCTCTTTAAATGTTTGGTAGAATTCTGACGTGTAATCATCTCATCCTGGGCTTTTCTTTTTAGGTAGGTTTTGTATGGTTGATGCTATTTCAGAACTTGATATGGGCCTGTTCAACATTTCCACTTGATTCTGGCTAAGTCTTGAAAGGTGACGTGCTTCCAAGTAATGGTCAATTTCCTTCAGATTTTTATATTTATGAGAAGAAAGTTTCTTGTAAAATTCATTAGGAATTTTTTGCATTTCTCAGGAGTCTGTTGTTATTTTGACTTTGTCATTTTTGACTGATAACATTGAAAATTTTACTCTTTTTTCTAATTAGCTTGGCCAAAGGTTTATCTATTTTATTGCCCTTTTCAAAAAACCATCTTTTTCATTTATTGTTCTGTTGTATAATTCTTTTGTTTTCAATTTCATTTAGTTCTGCCATAATTTTGGTTATTTCTTTTCTACTACTGAGTTTGGGGTTAGAATGTTTTTCTTTTTCCAGTTGCTTAGATTTCCCATTAAGTTGTTAACTTCCTCTTTTTCCCTTTTCCTGAGGAAGGCTTACAGTGCTATAAATTTCCCGCCTTAGGACTGCCTTGGTGATATCCCATAGGTTCGGATTATTCATGTCTTCATTGTCGTTTGTTCCAATAATTTCATGATTTTCTTCTTAATTTTATCTCTGACACAGCTATGATTTACTATAAGGTTATTTAACTTACATTTTTTTTGTATGAGTATGAGTGTCCTGTAATTACTCAGCTCAACATTTAGTCCATGGTGGTTCAAGAAGATACAAAGAATAATTTCTATTTTTTAAAATTTACTGACATTTGACTTGTGACCTAAGTTGTGATTGATTTGGAGTAAGTTTTGTGGGCTGTTGAGAAGTATGTGTATTCAGTTTTATTGGGATGTGATATTCTGTAGACATCTGTGAAATCAAAATGTTGGATGATTAGGTTTAAATCTAAAATGTCTTAGTTCAGGTTCTTATTGAAGGATTGATCCAGCACTTCCAAAGGAGCGTTAAAATCTCTGACTATTATGGAGCTGGATAAAATCAAGAGGCTCATGTCTGTTAAAGTTTCTCTTATAAATTGAGGTGCATTCTGGTTAGGTGAATAAATATTAATAATTGAAATCGCAGCATATTGTGTATTACCCATAACAAATATGAAGTGACCATTCTTATTCTTCTTTACTTTTGTTGGTTTAAAGCCTATTATATCTGCAAATAATAATGCAGCACCTGCTTTTATCTGATTACCATTTTCCTGAAATATGGATGATCATGCTTTCATTCTTAGTCTATATTTGTCTTTTAATTTAACATGTGATTCTTGTATGTAATAAATATATAGCATAAGTTTTTGTCAGTCAGCTAATCTATGCCTCTTTAGAGGACAGTTTAAGCCATTCTCATTAATGAAGAATATTGATAAGTATGGTAAAATTTTGGGTATCAACTTTTTTCAAAAGTCTGGTGGACATTTTTAATTTTTTCACCAGTGTGGACATTGTAGTTTGATCAAAAGTTTCTGAGTGAGTTTAATTTTGTGGTAGAGGATTGGGTTGGTCATTATGGAGGATATGTCTGAGAATATTCTGAAGTGCTGGTTTGTTTATGGCAAATTTTTTCAACATATGAATGTCATTAAATTATTTAATTCCTGCATCATAATTAAAACTCAGTTTAGCTGAATATAGGATCTTGGGTTAAAAGTTATTTTGCTTTAGTAGATTAAAAGTAGATGACCACCCTCTTCTGGCTTGAAAAGTTTCAGGTGAGAGATCTGCAGTCATTCTCATATTCTTCCTTTTGTAGGTAATGACTTTCTTTCATCTGACTGCTTTGAGAATTTTCTCTTTCTTATTAACTTTAGTGAAGTTAATTATGATATGCCTGGGGGATGTCTTGTTGGGGTTGAGTCAAGCTTGGGTTCTGAAACTGTCTGCTATCTGATTTTCAAAATCTCTAGGCATGTCTTAAAAATTATCTTTCATAATTTCATGGAGAAGGACCTCTATGCCTAGCGAGGCCACTTGATCAGTTTCAGGAATTCTAATGAGTCGGATATTGGCCTTCTTCGAATTATCCCTAAGCTCTCTGAGAAAATGATTTGTTTTTTCTCTCCATTTCTCTTTCTCTTTGAGAGTTTGGGAGCATTTAAAGGCTTTGTCTTCAATGTCATAAATCTTTTCTTCTGCTTGCTCCACTGTTTACTGAGGGATTCTACTGTATTTTTCAGATTTTTCAGGGCTGTAATTTCTTGCTTCAGTGTATCTAATTCTTTGGTGGTTTTGTCTTTAAATTTGTTAAATTCTTGAGGCAACTTTTGAAATTCTCTTTGAATTCCTAATTCCACTTTATTAATCTTGTTTGTGATCCAAATTCTGAATTTGAGTTTTGACATCTAAGTCAGTCATTTATGAATGGGATCTTCAATTTTATCTGCCACCACTTTCTTTTTTTTTTTTTTTTTTTGAGGGGGGGTGAATTATTCTGGTTATTCATGTTACCAGAGTTTTTCCACTGATTCTGCCCCATGATTGTTTTACTCCCTTTGATTTTTCACCTGGGGCTTTGTCGAGGACCCGTTCAGTGATGTGGCCTCAGAATCTGGGACCCTGTTTGGTGTGGTGGGGCTATGTGGTTGTCTTGTTTTCAGCTGGTTTTTGTTCGACCCTAGTGAAACATTTTCTGTGGGTTGAAGTCTCAACTTTAGAGAAATACCAGCAATTAAGTCAACTCACCACCCCAGGCAACAATTGGCAAAGGAAAATCAAACCTTCCTACAACCACACACCCAGGGCACCACCTGAATAGTCCTCAGGCAGTTGGCTTAATTTAAAAAATTCAAATCAATTGTCTCAGTCAGCACTTGTCTTGGGTGCGAGAGTTTAAGAGGTCTCTGGGAAGTGGATCACACGGGTCTGGTGACTACTCTAATATATTTTGCTCCAGTGCTGCATGGAGTCAGGAGGAGCTATTCAGCAAATAGATCATCCTGGGAAGTTTGATGCCTCCTTCCACACTTTGCACCTCTATCACACACAGTCACTGATACCCTGCAGTTGGCTGATCCAGTTGCCTGTAGTGAACAGTTGCTCCAGGGGTTTTCACCTGCTTAAATCACAAGGAAATCTGCCAGGCCTCTGTACTCTGCCTTTATCTAGCAGGAGGAGGTGAGGCCTGATATCTTTGGGCACTTTATGAAGGTTGTGGGGTGTTCACTCAGGTCCAGCCTCACCTCTGATTGATGTTACTGACAGAATAGAACTGCTAAATTCCCCTGCAGAAGAGAAACTGTTTTGAGTTTCAAAGCCCTGTCTTTGCTCCTGCATATTTTTATTCAGTTAACTGTCAGTTCTATCCTGCTGCCTTCCTTTATCTATAGCCTGACAATCCTCTGAGGGCCTGGTGTGTCTGAGGTTTAGTGGTCCTCTGTGTCAACCCCACCCTGGGAGCTTCCCTGGTCTGTGAGTCAGTATCACCTCAGGCAAATCCTTTACTCACAGGTGGTTGCCCAACACTTCTGGTTGCCCATGGAGACAGGGGGTGTCCCTTCATAATATCCGGGTGTTAGCTGTATTGCAGCCAAAAGAGGGCTGCTGATCTGAGCCCCAGTAAACCACTGCTCTTGCGCAGTTACATCCCAGCCAAGTGTCTTCTCCTCGCTCCCACATCCCAGAGTCATCAATGACCAGCTGCAGCCTAGGCACTGTCCACACCCCTCTAAAAATCACCCAATAATCTGGACTCCTGGGGGACAGGCTTCCAGACCTCAGAGTGAGAGTGGAGGGGAATGCTGGGAGCTCAGAGTTGCATGTAGAGAATATATACAATTTTTTACAATTTTATGCCTGGTAGCAGAATGCTGTGGCACACTAGTAGGGGAGGCATGTCCAGTCTGTAGAGGGTCCCTCCCATGAAGTGTAGTGGGAGGACTTTTGAACACTTCTCGTTTGTTTGTGGGGACCTCCAAGACACTCTCTTGGGAGAGGGGACTTCCATCCACTTGGTGATGGATTTTGTACCTTTTGTTTGTATCCTTGTGGTTACAGCTCAGTGAGGTTGATGTGCATTCTTCAACCTTCTCTCTTAGTGTAGCTCAAATACAGCAGGTTACTTGCTAAATTTCTGTCCTTTAACTCTCCTTCTGAATGGGAGCCTGTGTGGAAAGCTGGCTTCAGTCTTTAATTTTATCTTGACCAATGTGAAGTGTCCATCTTTGTCTTTTTTATGTTATTTGGTTTAAGTCCACCTGTATTTGAAAATAAGATTGCAACTCCTCATTTTTTTCTGAATTCCAATTTCCTGTAAAATTGTCTTTTAACATTTAATTCTGAGTTTTAATTTGTCTTTTGAGAGTAAGTGTGTTTACTTCAGACAACACATTGACGACTTGTGTTTTTTTTTTTTTTTCATCCAATCACTGTGGATGCCTATTCAGTGGGGAATAGAAGTTAACTTTTATTGAGATAATTGATAAGTGTGTTATCATCCTCTTCATCTTATTCTGTGAAAGTCTATTGCTTAGTTTGGAAGCTACGTTCTGTTCTTTAGTTTCTGGGTGCTTATTTTGCTGGTTGTTCTTTGTGATAGTCAGTGTGTAGAACAGGTTGAAAAATTTCCTTTAGAGTTGGTCTTTTTGAGTCAAATTTTATCAGTATTTGCATATCAGTAAAAGATTTGATTTCTTTATCAATTTTAAAGCTTAGCTTAGCTTTAAAATAATATATATAAGTCTCGGCAGGAATTTTTTTGTTTAAGTAGATTAAAGGTAGATGATGATTGTCTTCTGGATGGACCAGGTTTATTAGAGAAGTCTCCATTCACCCTGATGAATTTGCTGATGTATGTCAATTTACACTTACTCCTGACAGCTTGCAGAATCTTTTCTTTTGGCTTGATTTTGGACAGTTCATCATAGTGTGTCGTGGAAAATCTGTATTTGAGTTGAGGTTATCTAGGGTCCAAGGTTTCTGTGAAAGAAGTGTGTTGGAATCTGGTAATATTTGGAAAACTAATTTATAATATTCATTAGTACAGCTCCCAATCCTCTGGGACATTTTTTCCCCCCTTCTGGGATACCAATAACTCACATGAACACTTGATGAAGTCACATAATTATTTTAGTGAATGTTTCTCTCTCTCTCTCTCCCTCTCTTTCTCTCTCTCTCTCCCTCTCTTTCTCCATCCCTCCCTCTTTTACTATCTGAGTTATCTCAAGAGTTTTGTCCTCAAACTCCACTAACTCTAATACTATTTTTTCTAAATGGTCTAATCTGTTATTGATACTTTCCACTACATCTTTAAGTTCCCTGCTTAAAGAGAAGTTAAAGTTCTCTTTGACTGCTTCAATTTCTTAAGCTGTGCTATATCATTTCTATATTTTTCATATTGTTTATACTTTATTCTGACTTACTGTTCATTCTTGTTTTCTTACTTGATTCTGTTTTTGGAATTGCTTTTAGTTATTTTCCACTTTCTCAGCAATTTTCTTTAGTGCTTTCATCATCTGTATTTTTAAATTTACCTTCTATCATTTCTATTATTTCTTTATAGCTGGAATACTCTGCTGTAGCTCCTTCATGGTCCCTTGTGGGGTTACTCTGGACTGGTTTTACATGTTTCCAGGATTTTCCTAGAGTTTCTTCTTCATAAGTATTTTATTTGTTTTATTTTTCTAATTTTCATTTCTCTTATTCTTGCTATTTAAGTTACCATGCTTCTAATCTAAGGTTTTGACAATTCCTTTTGGAAAATATTTGGAATATTGAAGAACAAATGGACGGGGGAAAGATGTTAAAAAAGAAAAAAGGAAAGGAGAAGGGGAGAGTAAAAAAATATTGAAAAATAAAAAGAGGAAAAGAAAAAGTGAGGAGAAAGGAATAATAAATGTGAACAGTAGGATACTGTGACATACACCTTAAAACTCTCCAACTTCTGGGGGTGCTGGGTTGGGTCAGCAGGTCTTTGACAGCCTGAGTAGTTACCATTTTTTTATTAAGTCTTTTGTACATAGATTATAATTATCTTTATGCCCATTTCAATGTCTGGATTATTTGTATAAATTGGAGTGCTTACATCATACTAATCAGCATAATTTTCATTCATTTACCCAATTATATCAGTAGGACATTTTTGTTCTACATATGATAGAACTATCTTGTACTTTCAGTGTGTTTCATAGTTGTGGTTCCCCTCCTATCCCCTATAATCCTTCCCATCCCATCCCCGTTGCTCACCCTCCCATCCCCTCAATCTCCCTTTCCCTCCTTCATCCTAGGCTAAATTTATGTTTCATTTTTCATATGTAAGTGTGAGTATAATTTGGTTTCACAGTAGTACTAATTACATTGGATAATTTTTTTTTCTATTACTGAGATAATTTACTAAGAAGAATATATTCCAGCTTCATGTAAGTATAAAAGAGAAAAAGTATCTATTTTGTTTTACTACTGCATAGTATTCCATGGCATTTCACATATACCACAATTTATTAATCCATTCATGGGTTGATGGGGACTTGGGCTTCTTCCACAGCTTCGCAATTATGAATTGAGCTGCAATTAACAATCTGGTGCAAATTTCTTTATTACCAAATGATATTTGTTTCTTTGGGTATACCCCTAGAAGAGGAATTGCAGGATCAAACAGCAGGTCTACATTCAGATTCCTAAGTGTTCTCTAAACTTCCTTCCAAAAGAAACATACTAGATTGCATTTTCACCAGCAGCATAGAAGTGTTTCCTTTTCTCCACATCCATGCCAAAATTTGTTGCTTTGGGATTTTGTGATGTGGGCTACTCTTACTGCAGTTAGATGGTATCCCAGAGTAGTTTTGGTTTGCAGTTCGCTGATGATTAAAGATGATGAGCATTTTTTCATGTGTTTGTTGGCCATGCACCTGTATTCTGCAGAGAAGCTTCTGTTCATGTTTCTTGCCCTCAGTGAAATGGGATCACTTGTTTTTTGCTTAGAAATTAGTTTGAGTTCTCTGTGGATTCTAGTTATTAGACATTTGTCGGTAGTATAACTTGTAAAAATTCTCTCCTATTCTGAGGGCTCTCTATTTGATTTATTTAGTGTATCCTTGGCAGTGCAGAAGCTTTTTAATTTGATCAGATTTCAGTAATGTATTTTTCATGTTGCTTCATTTGCCAGGGATGTCTTCCTCATGAAGTATTCTCCCAGGCCACTTTTCTAAAGTGTTTCCCCTGCACTCTCTCTAAGAATATTTATATTTTCCCGTCTTAAGTTTAAGTCTTTTAACCAGTGAGAGTCAATTTTTGTTAGAGAAGAAAGATTGGGGTCCTGTTTCAGTCTTCCACAATATATCAGCAAATTCATCCAGCATCATTTATTGAATAGAAAATTTTTCTCCAAATTTATATTTTTAATAGGCTTATCAGAAATCAAATGATGATAAGTGTCTGGGTTCACCTTCTTGGTCTTCAATTCTGTTCCATACATCTACCTCTCTGTTTTTGTGCCTGTACCATGCTGTTTTGATCAGTATTGATTTATAATATAGTCTGAAGTCTGGAAGCATGATTCCTCCCAATTTGTTTTTATTTCTGAGTAAAGTCTTGGCTATTGAAGACTTTTTTATGTTTCCATATAAAACAAAGTACTATATTTCCAGGTCTTTAAAATATGACAGAGGTACTTTAATAAGGATCATGTTAAATCTGTAAATTGATTTAGGTAATATAGACATTTTTAACCATATTGATTCTTCCCAGCCATAAGCATTGTATATTTTTCCATTTGTTAACATCTTCATCTATTTCTTTTCTCAGAGTTTCATACTTCTCTTTATAGAGATCTTTCACATACTTTGTTAGATACACTTCAAGATATTTTATCTTTTTTGGCACTATTGTAAAAGAAATAGAATCTTTGATTGTTTTTTTACCATTGATTATTGTTGGTGTATATAAAGTTGAAAGATTTATGAGTGTAAATTTTGTATACTGAGATGTTACTATATTTCTTGATCACTTCTAGGAGTTTTGTAGTTGATTCCCTGGGGTTTTCCAGATATATAATCATATCGTCTGTGAAGAGTGACATTTTATTTTTCTCTGGTCCTATTTGGTTCCCCATGATTGCCTTTTAATGCCTTATTTTGGTGGCTAAGACTTTCATTACAATGTTAAAAAGCAATGGAGACAGTGGGCATCCATGCCTGATTCCTGATCTGAGTGGAAATATTTTCAATTTTACTCCATTAACTATGAGATTGGCTGTGGGTTTGATAGAGTTTGCTTAAACTCTATCAGTTTAAGAAATGTTCCAGAAGAATGTTCTATACCTATTTTCTAAAGCATTCTGTTAAACAGAGAATTCTGTATATTCTGAACAGGTTTTTTTTGCATCGATTAAGAGAATCATATATTCTTTTTTTTTAATTTGTTTGTGAGATGTATTATATTTATAAATTTATGTATATTCAACCATTCTTGGGACACTGGGATAAAACCCACCTGATTGTGGTGTGTAATTTGCTTGATGTGTTGTTAGATTATGTTTGCTAGGATCTTATTGAATACTTTTGCATCAATATTTATTAAAGGTATTGGTCTATACTTTGCTTTTCTTGTTGGGTCTTTTCCTGGTTTGGGTATAAGGGTGAGATTTGCTTCATAGAATGTGTTGGAAAGTATTCCTTCTTTTTCTATGTTTTGGAAATGATTAAGTTATATAAATACTAGTTCCTCTTTAAATGTTTGGTAGAATTCTGATGTGAAGCCTTCTGGTCCCGGCTTTTCTTTTTTGAGAGATTTTTTATAATTGATGAAATTTCAGAGCTTGTTATAGGCTCGTTCAACATTTCCACTTTTTTCTAATTAAGTCTGAGAGGGTGACGTGTTTCCAAGTATTGATCTATTTCCTTCAGATTTTTATACTTCTAAGAGTAGATTTTTATGTAGTGTTTATTAAGGATTTGCTGAATTTCTGACGGGTTTATTGTTATTTGCCCTTTATCATTTCTGATTGATGAGGTAAGGGATTTTACTTCTTATTTACCTTTTCCAAAAACAAACACTTTGTTTTGGTTGATCGTTTGTATGATTTTTTGTTTTCAATTTCATTAAGTTCTGATCTAATATAGTTATTTCTTTTCTTCTGTTGGGTTTAGTGTTGGAAAGTTCTTTCTTTTTCGGTTGCTTGAGATGACCCATAAAGTTATTAACGTCCTCTCCTTATATTCTCTTGAGGAAGGCTTGCAACGCTATAAATTTTTTTCTTAGGACTATCTTTGCTGTATCCAGATGTCCTGATACTTCATTACTTCATTATTGTTTTTTTTTTTTTTTAAAAAATTTTACAATTTTTTTCATAATCTAGTCTATAACCCAACTATGATTGACCATGAGGTTATTTAGTTTCCAAGATTTTGTATGCGTATGGAGATTCCTGTTGTTACTGAGTTCAACTTTTATTTCATGATGGTCCTAGAAAATACAAGGCATTATTTCTTTTGCCAAGGTCAACCTTGTGACCTGAAGAGGCAGAGTATGATGGCAGATGAAACAGATGTGTAGCCCACCTTACCCTCTCACCTTAGTCTTCAGGTGAGAGGAAAAGTGGTCTGAACTTTTTTCCCACATGGATTATTGGTGTTGACTGACAGCTGGAGATGTACAGCGAACTGGCAGATTGCTGTAGAAGAGGTGTAATTTCAAACCATGGACTCTATTGTAGAGGTTTTTCCTGTTCGGTTGTGCTGGCAGGAAGACCCCTCCCTCACGGAGGACAGCAGTTTGCAATTCTAACCTCAGTAAATTGAATAGAATGGAAATTATTTCTTGCATCTTCTCAAACCACCATGAAATAAAAGTTGAATTTAGTAACAACAGGAAACTGCATACTCATAAAAAAACATGAAAGTTAAATGACCTTTTGTTGAATGATAGCTGGGTCAGAGATGAGATTAGGAAGAAAATTGCCAAATTTTTGGAACAAAGTGACAATAAAGACATAAATTATCACAACTTCTAGAATATTGCAAAAGCATTTCTAAGAAGGAAATTTATAGCACTGCAAGCCTTCCTCAAGATAACAGAAAAAGAGGAAGTTAACAACTTAATGGGACATTTCAAGCAACTAGAAAAGGAAGAACATTCCAAACCCAAACCCAGTAGAAGAAATAAAATAACCAAAATTAGAGCAGAATTAAATAATATTTAAAACAAAAGAATTATACAACAGATCAGTAAATAAAAAATTTGGTTTTTTGAAAAAGTCAATAAAGTAAATAAACCTTTGGCTAACCTAACCAGGAAAAAAAGAGTAAAATCTCTAATTTTATCAATTAGAAACAATATAGATAAAATAACAACAGACCCCTCAGAAATTCAAAAAAAATCCTTAACGAGTATTACAAGAAACTTTACTCTCAGAAATATAAAAATCTGAATAACATCGACCAATACTTGGATGTACTCCACCTACAAAGACTTAGACAGAACAAAGTGAAAACGTTGAACAGTCTTATATCAAGTTTTGAAGTAGCATCAACTATACAAAATCTCCCTAAAAAGAAAAGCCCAGGAAAGGATGGCTTTATATCAGAATTCTACCAATCCAAAAAAAAAAAAAAAACCCTACAAAGAAGAAATAAAAACATACTCCTAAGAAATCGAAAAAATATTAATGAGTATTAAAAGAAACTTTATTCTTAGAAATATGAAAATCTGAAGAAAACTGACCAGTACTTGGAAACATAACCTTCCAAGACATAGTCAGAATCAAGTGAAAATGTTGAACAGGCCAATATCAGGTTTTGAAATAGCATTCAGCTTAGACAATCTCTCTAAAAATAAAAGCCCAGGACCTGATGGCTTCATGTCAGAATTCTATTAAACTTTTAAAAAGGGAAGAGTACCTATTCTACTCAACCTGTTTTAAAATGTAGAAAAAGAAGGAAGACTACCAAACACATTCTATGAACCAAACTTCACCCTGATCACCAAACCAGGAAAAGACCCAACAAGAAAAAAAATATATATATGAAACAATATCAATAATGAATATTGATGCAAATATTCAACAAGATCCTAACAAACATAATTTAGCAACACTTCAAACAAATTATACATCATGACCAAGTTGGTTTTATCCCAGGGTCTCAAGGTTTAATATATGTAAATCTATAAGTATAATCCAGCACATAAACAAATTAAAAAACAAAGAACATATGATTCTCTCAATTGATGCAGAAAAAGCTTTTGATAATATCCAGCATCTCTTCATGATCAGAACACTTAAGAAAATTAATATAGAAGGGACATTTCTTAAACTGATAGAGGCCATCTACAGTAAACCCACAGCCAATATTGTGTTGAATGGAGTTAAATTGAAATCCTTTCCACACAGATCAGGGAACAGACAAGGCTGCCAATTGTCTAAACTGCTCTTTAATATTGTAATAGAAGTTTTAGCCATTGCAATTAGAAAACAAAAAGCGATCAAAAGTATTCATATATAGTTAGAAGAGATCAAACTTTTGCTCTTCACAGATGATATGATTGTATTTAAAACACCAGGGATTTCACTACAAAACTCTTAGAAGTGATGAAGGAATACAACAGTGTTTCAGATTACAAAATCAACATTCATAAATCGGTAGCCTTTATATATACTAACAATCGTCATGCTGAAAAAACCAGTAAGGACTATATTTTCTTCACAATAGTGTCAAACAAGATAAAATATTTGGCAGTTCATCTAACAAAGAATGTGAAAGATCTCTACAAAAAGAACTATCAAACTATAAGAAAAGAAATAGCTGAAAATGTTAACAAATGGAAAAACATAACATGCTCATACCTGTGAAGAATCAATATTGTTAAAATGTCCATACTAGCCAAAGCAATATACAATTTTAATGCAATCTCAATTAAAGCTCCACTGTGAACTCTAAAGACCTTGAAAAAATAATACTTCGTTATATATGGAATTAGAAAAAATTTTGAATAGCCACGACATTACTCAGAAATAAAAACAAAGCAGAAAAAATATTGCTACCAGAACTCAGACTATACTATAATTGATAATAATCAAAACTGCATGGTACTGGCACAAAAACAGAGAAGTAGATATCTTTAACATAACAGAGAACCAAGAGATGAATCCAGCTACTTACCATTATTTGGTCTTTGATAAGCCAAATAAAAACTTTAAGTGGGGAAAAGATTTCCTATTTCACAAATGGTGCAGGGTGAACTGGCTGACAACCTGCAGAAGACTGAAACTGGACCCACATCTTTCACCATTAACTAAGATGTGCTCTCACTGAATTAAAGATTTAAACTTTAGACATGAAACTTTAAAAATACTAGAAGAGAGTGCAGCAAATTTTCTTGAAGAAATCGGTCTGGAAGAGTATTTTATGAGGTGGACCCCCAGCGCAATTGAAGTGGCTTCAAAAATACACTACTGG